>PNEQ01030349.1:0-39468 GCA_003012365.1 Medauroidea extradentata | reverse complement strand
ATTATATTTACTGGTTTTCAAGTTTTGTATGAAGTAAAATTATGCAAATTTTGACTTTGAAGTGACATTACGGGAAAACTGGCTGAGCTAATTTTTTTTCGTTAGAGGTAAATGTACTCTTCAGTAATGTCTACAAAACTAACACTATTTTATACAAATATAAAATTATGAATTTTTCCCCACTTGAACGCCCTTAATGCACTGTCTAATGTTTTCTATTTTTTGCATTTTTATTATCTTTGCATTAAAGCAATACTTAAAAGCCATTAAAACCAAACTTTTAGGTAAATTATTTTCTTTAATTTTGGAGTAATACAATTTTCTTTTTGTTTAGTTGATAATACTTTACATCTATATTTATTTATTTATATATACATATGTACATAGACACACACATTCATACACATACATTCACATAATTGACATACGTATATAATCATACTAATATACAATAATTTTAATAATTATGAATCTACATGTATATGTTTAAGTATTTTATAAGCCAGTATGTGAATTCAAAATTACCATCGCTATTTCGATTGTTTGCGTGTCCAGCCAATGGAGGCTTTCTGGGGAAAAAATTTTTTATGCTCAAACCAACAACAAAAAAAAATACCGCTCTAAGGTTGATTATTGCAACCACCATCATAGTTGAAACCAATCAGCAAATTTAAATAATTTCATTCGCAACTGTCACTTCAGATCACACGAATCCGCATGCCCCGAGACAAGCGCAGTACCCGGTTATTTACGAACTCATCTGTAGCGTAATTTGGTTATTAGCTTACGTAAGTTACAGCCCTTCAACCTGAAGAGCCGTGCTGTGGACGTTGGTAATTGAAAGGAAAAGTTAATAATTCATTTTGTCACGACGCTAATTAGCAACCTTTGCTCCCTTAACGAAATCAGACACGTTTATGGACGTTAGTAGAAATTAATTAAACATCCCTGACATTTATAATAACGTTTGAAATTTGTTTCGCTGCTACAACATACTCTTTAGTGGGATGGTTTTCAGTCCACTCCAGTTATAAGTATGAAACATTTACAGTGTTTTGCAGCTGTCCAAGCCATATCTGTATAAGCCGAAGTAATATCATCTTTTCTACCACTCTGACTCGTTTATAAATATCTAAAACAGTTTTTTAACCGACTTAAAAAACAGGAGGCGCTTATAAATTCGGTTGTATTTAATTATGTTTGTTACCTCAAAATTCCGTCATTTATAAAACGATTTGAAAAATTATTTTTTTGGAAAGGTGATATTTTCACCTTGGATTTCGAAGATACGCCAGGAAATTCCTCAAAATCTAATAGGAGTAAGTGAGAGATTTTGGTCAGCGCTTAACATCGAGGTCTTTAGCGCGGGTGAGGGGTGGCATGAGGTGGGTATGGAGCGGTGTCAGAATGATAGAGCGGCGGAAAATGGGAGATCCTCGAGAAAACCCGCTGACCAACGGCATCGTACGACACGACTCCCCCATGCGACCGGGACCAACCCCGCCGGGAAAAATCGAATAGGCAATGAATGTATAGTGATTGAGATATTGGTAGGTTTATGACAATCCAAGACTAGGTAGGTACCTACCTATGGTCAAGGAAGTTCTGGACTGACTGCGAAGGCACAACGGAACTCCTTAACGACAAATAGCACGAATGTGGACGGTAGGCACCGAAGCTCACGTAAAAAAAAAAGCAATAAAAAATGTTTAGCGTAAAATAACACCGACTTCAAACAATCTACTCTGAAAAAAGCACTAAAAAGTAAAAAAATAGTTACGTTATTTTTAGACTACATAGAATACAATCAATTTATTAGGGCAACAGTAAATTGATTGTATTCTAAGTAGTCTAAAAATAACGTAATTATTATATTTGTATTTTTAATGTTTTTTTTTTCTTTTCAGAATAGATTTTTTGAATTACTTGTTATTTTTTGTTAAAAATATCTTCCCTAACCCTTTTCCTGGTAATTGAGAATAAAACAGTTTCTCCAGTCACCAAAGACCGAAAAATTAGCAAATTCATTCGCTGTCAGATTGGCAATGATATTATTTTACCTGTGTGCTAAAGTTGCGGAGGGGCCGCAGTTAAACCAACAAGGCCTGGAGCTGCAGAGACATGTTGGAGGCTGACAGGGGAGGGGATGTGCACGCCAACAACGAACAAATTAGTGAAGCGAGAACAGTGGCCGGTGGCTACGAAGTACAGAGAATCGTGAACTACAGTCTAGTGACAAACAAACACGACAATTTGAAGAGCTCAAAGAACCGTTACAAAAATGTATTCTTAGTTCACCTAACATATTTCCCAAAAAATGAAAAGTGGCCAAAGTACGTATTATCAAATATTACCGATGCTAGTATTATTAAACACATTGACGTATTCATAAACTAGACGCGTATAGAATATCTCCGAAAAATGTACTGAATTCATTAACTAGTATTAATTGGCATAAGTGATAGATTACGGACTGTATAGTACTGTACGGATATTTCGTATGCAGTGGGCACTTTCCAAACCAGAGATGCCAATAAAAATCCCAAAATTTGTTAAACAAATGTAAAATTTACAGTTGTTTGGTAACACACGACAACGTAATCCGATTTTTATTATTATTTTTTTAAATATTTGTCTTATTAAAAAAACCGTTGAAAATTCACGTTCTCATTCAAAACCAGATATGTTTACCCCCCTCTTACTTTTCATTCAAAACAAGGGGACAACAGCTGCTTTTTGTTTTAAGGCGTTTATAGTTAACGGAATTCCGCCTCAGTTAAGTTTACTGCACTTAAAGCCAGTAATGTCCATAATGTAAATTCAGAACGAGACATGCCCCTTTTTTTTGTGTAATAACGAACTGAATACAATTTTGCTTAATTTATAATCATAACGACTATTTTACAGTTAGAGCGACGTACCTGCTACATTTAATATTCGTTACTATTCCACCATATTTGTAGTTGATTCGCTTTCCTGTAAAACTGGATAAGGTGGTCACAATGTCTTTGAAAGTTCACTCTTCATATTTCTTGTTTACTGAATGTTTCTGAATACGTTGTCTACGCTTGAATCAGTAATCTTCAAAAACGAATACATCTAATCCTTAACCACCTACTTTAATATGTAAACGGCTACCTATTTAGAAAATTGTCGTTAAGAAAATTACAAAAGAAAATGAAGATGAATATTTCGAAAATGAAAAGTTTAAAACGTTGAGATATTTACAAGTAAAAAGATCAGTTGACCTCTTAATCGCGTAAGCATTTGATATCTGTACAGTTTTATGCATAGGAAGTTGATTGTCTATTTGTTATTGCTACAGACTGTACGACAGTAGAACCACTCGGACGGCGGAGTTTCGAAATCAAAGCACGTGCACCTGAAACTGCCCCTGGCGCTTCGAGTAACGCCGGACTCGAGAGCGAAAATGTGAGCGAATTTGGTTAGAAGGTGACAGCAGTGGGAATACATTTCCGACTGTTAAACCATTCTGTCTCTCTTCCCAAAGACGAACCATAATGGACAGTCCCGCGGGCCGAAATACGTTCACAGTTTACGTGCTGGACGCCAAAATCTGCCTACCTGTTCATAAATGAATAATCTTTACACATTGCGTCTCTAAAAAATATTTTGCATATAGTTTACTCGCTAGTTTTCAATCACTGATAAGATTTATTTATATGGTTACAGAACCAATACGCAACGTATAAAATTAATTCTTACTTACGAAAATTCTCAGCAGAATAGCTGAAGCTTTCCAGTTGAAATTTTATCTTATTTTCTGTTTCTAAATTTTGCTGGGGCAATTGAACATTTAGCTAGTTATGCAGTGTCTGTTTCTTACATTGGAAGGTTCTAAAAGAACATGTCTCTTAGTTTAAAATAAAGAAAATAATAATAGTGTTAATCGCGTGAGAATTACTGCGTTTTATGGCCCAGAGGCACAGTACTACTTCCATCCACCAACAATGCAGCCTTATTTGTGAAAGTAATAAAGTACACGACATGACTGTGCTTCTGTCTTCGTAATGCCTCTAAATTTCATGTCGTAGTTCATTATTAAGCATAGTACACATGGGCATCTTTCTTGGACATCAAAGTGAACATCAAAGGTATACAAGAAAGAGATTACTTAGCATTCCAGTTAGTATCCTACTACATTAGTTATCAGGTTAACACAGCCAACTGTCTTGTACAAGAAGGTGTACGCCATTAAAATGTTTAATGCAGATTTTTAAGACGCATTTGAGGTACGAAAATTGGTGTAATTTGAGTAAGGCTATCGTGTCTGCTCTTAAAATAAGTTAGAAATCGTATAAAAGGAACTACTTTTCATAGTAGAAAATACCCAGGTTTAAGTAACAGTATTCACGATCTGTAATATTTCTTCAGTGCTTATTTTATCCAGATAAATATTATTTATTTCCGAACACATTGTCTTAACTAGTTCAAAAACGTTTGACTTATACAAGAAAGGTAACGAAAAATACAACCGTCCCTATTCCGCACTAAGGCTAGTTTACAAGGATTTATATACTAACCACTAGTATGCTCAGTGGTCGTTCGCAAGATACAAGTTTGCTACTACTGGCGGTGAACAAATGTGCGTTCACCTTCTCGCACAAGAAAGATGGCCGTGTATAACAGACTTAAGACTTTGTCTGTGTTCTTTATAAAAAGCTACCTCCTTCGCGTGAAAATCGGCAGACCACAGCAAGTGCCTAAATATTGGAAAGGAATTGGGGAGGAGAATGGTAGTGCGGAGAGTAGGGAAGAAAGACACTTATCAGCTACCACAGTTTTCAGTGTACTGTCGGCCCGGCTTGTAACAATTAGTATGCGGCATATGCAGTTGTCATTAAATGATGTAGGTTACAATAATTGTGCGTTTATGTAAGATGTTTGTCATTACCTTGTGTTTGTACGAAAATTAGGTTTTATGTCTGCTATAGTCTGGAGACCGATAAAATTCAATACAACTGTTTTATTTTTATTTCCCTTATAAATGAGTACATTTAAAATTAGAATAGTTTGGTCATCTTCTGCCAACGACATGCAGTGCAATATTTTACAGTCTGGCCAAATGAATTAATATCACAAAAGTGTCTTTTAAAAAATAATTTCTTGGTCAACTTTATGTGCTTTAGTGTACATCCGATATGGAAAGCAGACATACAATCAAATAGGCATACACACAACATTCACATATGTGTGTGTGTGTGTGTGAATGACTATATACGTATGCATTTACGTGTGTATGTTAGTATAGAGAGAGGTCGACACCGACTGCGAATGCCGACGCCATAGCTGAGCAGACTTACCATGCAAGCTTATGCTATTATGATGAGGAATCGGTGCTTCTAAAGCTGTGCCGAGCTTTCCTTTCAGAGCCATTAGCGAAAGATTTTTTTGACTTCGTTTAAATCTGGACGTTGTGCGCTTATATGCATCTTGAACTCACTTAGGCTGTACTAAGGTTAATTTTACTACAGGTTAGAAAGAAAATACGTTTTCTTATGGGAGAGCTTGGCACAGGGAAAATTTCTGCCACTAGTTTCACTTCAATCGCTAAGAGACCAGATAAATACGAAACCGTAGTAAAATTAAATTTAAATAAACTTGCAAATTATATTATATTAATTTTAAAGTGAAATGAAACTTATTTTGCGTTTTAAATTATCAACTTAATGTAATTTAAATTCAGGAAATCTCTGTGATTTGTCAGTTTGGTGAACTAGCGATACCAGCGCTCAAGTGGCAGAAATTTTCCCTGTGCCAAACTTATAACATTGATCTTTCTAACCTTTAGTAGCATTAACCTTAGCTGTACCGATGACTTCAATATTGATGAAACAACTGAGTGTCTTCCGAATTTTTCTGCAGTTGACTGTCAGAGAGGTAGAGGATTGGTACCCACAAACAACTCCTCTTTGTAAAACCCTTTACTTTGTTGCTATGTGCTGAGGTTGTCCAGAAACGCTGTGTTATTAGAACACAACATGAATCCTGGGTTAAATTGGAGACGGAAATGTTTGAGACGAGATGTTCTACTATAGGCGGTTCGGAATAAAGTGAGCACTCGAAAAAGCCCTGCTAAAGATCTATTTCCAGCCAATTCTTATCTTTCCGCGCGTAACGGCCAACGACGGGTAAAGTCTAACCTCCTGGGACACGTAACTTTTTGTTTGCGCGTCTAAGGTAAATTGTTCAGTCGATATGTACCTATATAGTTTAATAAAAAAGAAGTTTATTAATTATACAAAATACAATTATATCGCTGTCGGTTGAATTTGTTTCAGTATTGTTGTATTTAAATACGAATAAACACGGAACTATATTGTGTTATTTCGTTGCCAACCACACAAGCAGCAAGGCAACTATAGTTAATGTTGAATTATATGTAGTAACAGCTAGTGATATTTTTCAAAGGTCACATTTTTAGTGTTCACTTTATTCCGAACGGCCTATATAATATTTTACGTGCACAATGTGGCACACTCCAAGGAGGAGCAAGATACCCCACTTTACGGTAACCATCTTTATACTGGCCATATCTGGTTTAGGGCTCCAGCGGTTACAGTATTAAAATGTTAACAACCGAAACCATTGCATGATAATATACATGGTGTATGGCATTGTCTTTCTACATATCATCTCTTAGTCCCAGTGACCTTGTTGGTCATGTATAATTTCTTGCCCTCAAGCCACTTAATTTTTATAAGAACTGGTTCAGATGAGATATCGTCTCAGTCTATTACGCTGTTACCCCACATATTCTTGAATTTGGAATGGTCTATAAACTGTCTTCACCATATCTTATTGTATGTAATGAAACTGTATTATTTTATTGCAGAAGAAAAACGCAGTCAATTTCCTTACAGTGCAAATATTAGGTCATCATCCTCACACTTTGAAGACGGCAGAGAACTAATCTGGTTTTTTCTCGATAATTCTGTTTGAGTTGATGAGCCAACATTTTAAGTACGACGATGCCTGTATAAAACCTTAACAGATTTTCTGATATCATCGACACCTCAATGAATTTTAAAATGTGTAACAAGAAACAGCTGACAAAAAAAAAGTAATTTATTTACGGGAGTGACTACAGTGGTCACAAATTTAACAGAAACCATCCCACATGTATTCCAAAAAGTGAATGAAAGCTATCCTATGCCCTGATGACTTGAAAAAAATGTAAAGCAATGTTTATATTCCCTGATTTATGAAAAAAAAAAAAGTCATAGATCCAAGCTGAAATGGTTCATCTCTCTTTGAAAATCAGTAAATCATGTGTCGTGTAATGTCAAAATCAACTGAAAAGACAGGAAAATTGTTTACTCATGGAGAAGCGACAAATGACTTAACGCAATAAAAATTTTCTTAGAGCCAGTTTTAATGACGCGACGTTTTTCCGAAACACTTGATGCAAAAAAGCAATCAGTAATCAGAGGGAGGTATAATTACCTCTAGAAGAAAAAAACACATGTATTATCAGAATACAAAATAGGCTTCCCAAAGAACACAAATCTAATACGTTTTGAAAATACACCTGCCAAGTTATTCTCCCCTTACTGCGGTATGCTACACAACAAGGTTCTTATGTAGTGAATCACGAAAGATATTCCACTCAGTTGCTCGACCCACCAAGAAAATCTCTCGTAGAATGCATAGATATTTAAAACATGAGCGTATCTCAGTACTGAGGAGCCCACGGAAAAACATATCTCTGGTGTACGTATGGTAAACATTGATATCCTAGACGACGTTCATCTTCGAGCCTGAAAAGTGTTGCCGTTGTGTAGGTGACTGAATACCTGCAGGCAGAATCAGTTGAATAGGGTGTGCTACGTCTGCGAAGGGTGTAGGAGTTCTGGCTAAGTAGGGGAGTGGGACAACGAGGTAGGGAAACACAAGGAAAGGAAAAATGTGCCACCGGGGAAGTGGCGGAGGGGATTGGATGAGTGTGTAGGATGCAGGACGTTGGAGAAGAAGTACTGAAGAAGGGAGGATTGGTGGTTGTGTTAGATGTTGCGGGAGAGACATGAAATATTCATCGCGCGCTGCTTATCCAGGGATCCGACACTGTGCGTCTCAACTCGAGCTCTCCGTCACGTCCCTGCGTCTTCAGGCGCTCCGCCGTCGTGTCTGGCCACGATTCGTTATTCCCGTACCACAGACGTGTAGCCGCCTCGACCGCGCCGTCACTGGAGCGCGTTTAAAGCGATATAGGCGGTTGGCAGTATTTTATTGCATTAGTTCATTGAAGAAAATGAACCTGCTTAAGAAACTAGTGTAAAGTTATTCAGTTATAAAATATGAAGTTGTTTCTTTGTTACTTAACTTTCGTAAGAAAATAAACTGATTCTAGATTGTGTATTTTATATTTAACGTTTTAAAATTTTAATAATGGTATTGTATATAATATTTTGTACGTATTACATTAGGTATATTTCTTAATCTATTGTGTACTATAGATGTATCAGTAGTCAAAATAGGTGAACTCAATTATTTCTTTTTAAATAAGTATGTACAATGTAATTTTTTTTTACTGTACATAAAATTCTTGAATCTGCTTTTCAGTCGTGTGCTTTAAGTCGTGTTTTCACTGATGGAACTTTATTTTTTGGTTTCACGCGTTAAGTATTGTTTGACTTTGTACAAAGTTCACATTTTTTAATCATATTGCATATATATTCCATAATTATTCAAAAGATTGGTTATGTTAAGATTACTTTCCACTTCTGCGCCTAAGTAATCAGCGATTGAGTATTATTGTCAATTTTTTTTAATCATTGGTGTTTGTAGATAATTTTATTATGTGGGCCCATGATACATTTCAGGTAGTGTACGACACGTGGGGTGACTTTTGGACACTTCAAAAAATATTTTTCTCACAAATGACAACCCTGAGTAGAGGAATTTTTGCGATAAATTCTGAATAATAAATGTATAAGTGAAATTTAATTAATATTTACTCCAAGCTGACACTAAAGGAAAATAAAAATTGTGTTAAAGTGTTCCAAAGTCACCCCACGAGTCCAAAGTCACGCCCCCCATCCTAGGGTTACGGTGTATACAATAGACTACGTATACACACGTGTGTGTACATAAATCCTTGTGTATCATATTATATTGTTGTATGATATGTAATATATATACATTGATCTTCATATTGCAGTTAAATTACCGAAAAAATTATTAAGTATTAGTTAAGGTAATGTTTTCAGTTTAATGTTACTTGGAGAAAACTGCAGCACATCAAGAATTTTAAAGCAATAATGTTTGAATAAATGTGCAACAATTATTACAATGGGATACAATTTTTATTGGACATTTGTGTACGTCAGTTAAGAGCCGTAAGTTTCTTTAAAAATTTAAATAACAATCAACGAAATGTAAAAAAAAAAAAAAAAAAAAAAACTGAATGACTGGCGTTTTCACCCAAATTACCTTACATGTAAAATTGGTTTTATTTGCACGGGAGTTCGGGAATGCTCTTCATAATTATATGGAGGATAATGAAATAATTACTACTAACGTCACTATCTCTATGGCTATACTTTCGTTCAACGTGCTTAAAAAAATAGTTGCACTGACTTATTCAAAACAGCTATGCTGGAACAATAACTAGTTTATTTGTGGATTAGCTACTTTGAATGATTACTTTACCGTTGAAAGTAAAAAGGGTGATATTTTTTTTACTTGCCCCACCTCGTGTTTCAAATACTGCAAGAACTCGCAGCGTCATGTCTCACTTGAGAAACCAGACAAATGAATGTAGGCAGTACTCTGCTATGGAAAAGGGGGGGAAGGGACTATGCTCTCATTATTTACCTTAAGGGCGTGCTACTTCAACTGAAATAGCCATAACCATACAAATAACAGTAACATGTGAAATCATTATATGACACGGTGTATTGTACAATCGCGCATTCCATTACCAAAGCCAGAACTAATATGCATTCATAGTCGCGTAGTTAGTTGGTCAACTCCAAACATTCTAATGCAAGAATGTATGCGTATAGCCAGTCAAAATTGTCATGTAGATTTAGTCCGTGTGTGTGTGTTTTAAGACAATAAGCAAGTGTAATATATGGTTCAGATCAAAATATAAACGAAAATATACATACGGCGGAAAATAGTTTACGTAATAATTTAACCGACTTAAGTAAATAATGCCAATGTTTTGAAAATCATTCTTTTGGTAGTGTAACCTGACGGCAGAAGACGTGTAAACACCTCCGGGTTGTTTAATGTTGAATGTGGCAAGATTTTTTTTGGCTTTGGCAATTTTAATGGGAATTATTGTGGCTATGGTTATTTTTATTGTAGCACGGCTTTCAGTTTTCATGCCGATTGATTACATCGTAGTGTTTGTTTGTTCTTGTTGTCAAGGTAACTTTATGTGTTGAATTCTAATATCTCATTTGTCATCTTCAGTGAATGAGCCTTACATTTGCAGTTATAAAGAAATAAGTTGAATTTGCGTACGGGAGAAAACGGAACGTCAGATTACACGCTACGAGCTACCATGTCTTCATGATTACACGTTTATTTATTTTACTTAACATGCAGGTTTTTCCTTTAATGCTGTCCTTGTTTGAAAAAATCTTAACTTCTGGTGTACAGAATCGATAACGCAACGAAAAATTTTCTCCGCACTTCACTAAATCTTGAAATAGTATTTTCAGTTTGTGGCCATTGTGGAATAAATATATAGTGCATGGTGTGGAACTGGTAAGGTGTTTCGAGTTCCAAATTGTACAGTAATGTGATTTCTGACACTGTGGTAGTTATGATCCTTTAACTTACTACTGAACTACTGCTGCACACTACCTGAAAAACACGTTTCGTATGGCTTACGAGACGAATAAAATACAAGAGAAACCTAAAATTCACTCAGTTGTGATTCGCGATGTCGTAAGATCAATGTTTACACATTTTACCAGAGTTTAAATTAGCCCTTGTGAATTCCTTTAGTTCTTGTTATAAAGATTAAAAATTAATAAAATATATTGAAATTATTAATTGCATGTAGTTATATCGTACCTATAATACGAAGAAAAGAAAATAATAGTGTAATCACAGAAAATTAACATTCGGGTTAATTTCAATGAAGTCTATACAGTATAGGCCCATATTTATTAAATATTTAAAAATTTGCATAAAGAAATAATTTAAAAATTAAGATTGCTGTTATAAGTTGGCTAAGTTGAAAACATCTCATTGGGCCTAAAATTCAAGCGAACATTCTTAACTGTCATTATAATACTAAAAATTTGTTTAAACACAACTTTTCAAGAGCTAGGTAAATGCAAAGCTACCATAAACATTTGTTTATTTATCTCCGCAATCAGAGGGACCAAAATATAAAAATAATATATGTCGGACCTTCTTATTAAAACATTTTACTATGCATTTGAATAGTTGCTGAAGTTACTAATGAATTTTCTATGTTGACGATGGTGGCTGGTGAGGAAATGGTGACTGGGTACCTAATTATTGCCTGGAGGGGAAAAGAACAGGAATGTTGTATTTATCTGTATGGTAAGGCCTAGAATGGATACATACTTCCCCCACGTCGTCTTTATATATTTTTTCAAAACACTGTAACAAAATAAAGGCCAAATCACACACAAACATCCATTTCTTCACCCGATACACGTCCAACAAATTCTTACATCTACTGGCACTGACTTCAGCATTAAAGCAAACTGTGATTTAAATTTCAAATAATAATTGATATATTATAAAAACTACGTGGGAACGTTACAATACTCGAAATAAACAGTTTTTACTATAAAATAATTAGTTAAAAATTTTAATATAGTTTATGATACTAGAACCAAACATATGTAAATTCAAGTTACGTTTATTAAGGGAAACCAATTAATAACTCTAAGAAGAAGCTTTTAAAATTAAACAAATAAACTATAATAACCGAACATTACATTTTGAAGACTTAAAATTTGGTTATTTTGTATAAAGCAGATTATTTCATGTTTCGTTTTTGTATACAAAGTCGGCAAAAATATTCTCCCATGGATTGCAGGGACATAAAGTTATTTAACTTTTGGAAATAAAAAAAATATTGATATAAAAATGTCAGAGTAAACAAATCTTGGTTGTAGTCACAAGAAAATTATTTACGTTCAGCAGTATGCGCATTAGTGCAATATTATCAAAAGACAAGAAAATTTCGTTGGTCCCAGTGACTTCTATGATATACTCTAAATTCCCGTGTTCATTGGTTGTTGATTCAATGTAACTTTTTCACCAGGAGTGTAATGTCCGTCTGGGTGAACACATTTTACGTGTTTGAGGCCGAGATGTGCGGAAGCGATAAGGACGATGCAAGACTCTCATTCCACCTCTTCCTGGCCTCTAGACACAAGTCGCCGATAACGAACCTGAATGAGACTTAAGTCGTGACCCTATCTTGTTATGAAGTATTATTACATATACGGCTTTATTTCACACGCCTACGCCTGTTAAAAGATTCTGCTGCAAGATTTACATTTCTAAAAATGACCACAAAAACACCCATTATCAACATCTTCCGCAAGCTATTTTAGTTAATACGCGTAGTGAACTTGAAATGGGTATACACATATGAAACGTTCTTCAAGGGTGTTCAAGTGCGATAAAATCATAATTTTGTATTTTTATGAAATAGTGTTAGTTTTGTATACGATACTTGTGAGTACATTTTACTCTCACGAAACAATTTCTGCTCTCATAGTTTTCTCATAACGGGGTGTCAAAGTCAAAAATTGCTCGTAACACGGCCATGCAAATAGTGAAAACCAACTCACCTACTTAAACAAAATAATTTACTGTGAACATACATCCCATGAGCTATGCAATGCAACATAAAAAAATGTAACATTTTAAATTTAAAAAAATCGCAAACGTACAGAAAAAAATTGTAGACTCAGTATTTTTTTTTTAATACAAAAACAGTTCGCGGAATTTTTCCAATGCTTTATTACGTAACACATAGTATGCTACTTCACTATGAATTATTTCACGTAAGTATGTCAATTAGTTTTCACTATTTTTACTTTGACTCACCGTTATGAGAAAATTACGCCAGCTAAAATAGTTTCGTAAGAGGAAACCGCACTCACAAGCATCGTCTACAAAACTAACACAGTTTTTTTTATATATAACTATGACTTCATCGCACTTGAGCACCGTTAAATGCTATTCCTAACCAGACATCACTCATGCCCGTAGAACATTTCCGAATAATCTGGCAACGGCCGAAATTCTGTACACCGCCTGAATTGACGTCCACCTTAAAAATGTGTGGTAGATAAACATTAAAAACCTCATTTTAAATTCACGCGTTTTTGAAAGACAATATAGAAACAGTACAAAATAGCAATAGATAATGATATAAGCCAACTTTATGAGCAAACATTTGTTAACCGTAATATTTCACGCTGCAATTAAATGTACAAGATTTCGGCTTTATCGAATGTCTTTCAGAAACACAATTTTCTGGGAAAATTTTTGCTAATTGGCTTCTATAAATCCACAATTTTAAACGGGTAGTTTTAGCACTGAATTATATACCATGCTCTCTTAAGGTAATGAATCGGTTGACGTTTCCTTGCAGACTTACTACTGGCTCAAATTTCTACACATCGTGTTCTGATAAATTACAGTGTAATTGTATACACTATAGCTCAATATACATCACGCATTTGATGTTTGACGTATCCCTAAACCAAGATGAAACATTTTTTTTGTTCCCTATCTCTCATGTTCAAATTCAGTTGTATGCATGCCATGTATTGTTGAACACTCGCCAGGCATTCTACTAGTTAAATTAGCAGAATTACTGTAGAAAATGGGTTTTAAATTCCTTTTTACCAATGTTAACGTTCTTGAAGACAGTGAAATTCTTAAAATATCAAGTTGAAAATCTGCGTTTGCATCTAATTAATAAGAAAATCTTAGAGATCTTGAAAATTACGTTGATGTTATTATGATAATGGTTAGCAAATGTTGACGTGTTTACATTTCAGCCAATTAAACGTTAATTTAACAGATGGAAGAGCATTTTCTTAAAATAAATTAAAGTGCTTGAATCTGTTTATTTAAGAAAATGTTATAAAAATTTTTGGAAACAGCTCATACTAACATTTTCGATTTTTTTTCCTAAAATATTTTTATTATGTAATAATTATCATTTCAACATTGCATAGACGATGTATTTCAAGCATCTTAAAATATTTTAGTGTGTTTTGTGTAGAAAATTATTTCAGTTGATATATTTGGCTAAATAACCATAAATACATTACGCACGTGCATTTTATTTTTATCTGTCAGAACCATATAACCTACGAATATAATAATTAATTTCTCTTACACAGGCTTGCGATTGTAAATTCGCACGAGTTAGTGTCGCCCGTAGCCCTTAATCATTTTCATACATTAAAAATTCAGGCTGACGGATCCATCCTCCCAAAATATAAAACACAAAATTTTAAGAATGTATGAGTTTGTGAA
This sequence comes from Medauroidea extradentata, assembly GCA_003012365.1. NCBI lineage: Eukaryota > Metazoa > Arthropoda > Insecta > Phasmatodea > Phasmatidae > Medauroidea > Medauroidea extradentata. The sequence continues at coordinate 24,945 of PNEQ01030349.1, read as the reverse complement.
AACATGCCATTCTTTGTGACTTGCAACAAATACATCTGTACTTTTCTATAGGTTCAACTGTCCTGTTGTATTTGTGGCTCATGATCGTTGTTATACAGGTTTTCTCAACAAATCACAAGTATTAGTGTACGTCTGTAAACCCATACATTCTTAATATTAAGTCACTTCACTATGCAAAAATTATTCTACAAACACCGTCATGGTAAAAATACAACTTAATTTTCCAGTTCTTTGCAATTTTCTTATTTCGCGTAAAGCCAGCGTTCTTTTTTTTTTTAATTATTTTTATATATTATAGTTTAATGTGTTAGGTGAAGGAGCTCGTAAATAACTCTGTTGAAAACTCGATGCGAAAGATTTCGGCTGTATCACCAGAAATACATTCTGCACGTGTGTTTTATTTGTATCATCGGGAAATAGAGGTGAAATAGCTATTTGTGGAGCTGAGCCGCGACTTTCCATTTCCAAGCGATTTTCTATAGCCTATCCCTCAATATTTTTTATTCTGTGTGTTGCTCCCCGGAAAACCACGAGCTTCTTGCGGTTTAGTAACGCTGAGAGGGCACGTTCCCCCGGGGCTGAATAGCTGCTAACACGCGGCTTTGCGAAGACTGTAAACATTGCCTTCATCGCCCTCGCGCACCAAGGCAAGGATTTTTTTACAGCTCTTCTTCCGACACATTCTTCACCAAACAAAAGATTCCTCTCAAGACTTAATACATCACCACATTCTTTACGGGTTACTGCTTTTTACAAGTCAGAACCACCCTACATTTTTTGCGTAAGAAGAGTAACAATAAATCATCACAAAATATTTTAACCAACAGCTACAATCGCATGAAAACCAAAGTAATCTCTGTTCATTCTAGCTTACAATTACGGAAGTGGTGTGTTAACACGGATTAAATATTCGTCCCCCGATATTAATGCTTAAAGTTTTGTTGTAGGTATTTATATAGTTTTTCATGTATCGTCACGCAACCATTAAGTATTATAAATTCGTATACTCATAAGTCCATTCAAAATCATTTTACGATTACTTTCATAAAAAAAAACTTGCTACTTTTGATCAAAATTATTGATTATATTTCAAACTACATTAACGTATATTTGTCAGAAATAATAATTTTTAGTTGCAACATCCGTTGTAAATTTGTCTTAATTTTCCAGTTGGTTTCAAATTTTTTTTTAAAATCAATGCCGACTTATTTATTTACTAAATCTTAAGTACGAAACTGTCCCAAAATGCAATCATAGGTCTAAAATATAGTTAATCAATTTCCATTGTCTAACTTAGTTATCATTAAACAGTAGAGCATGTGGCGAATCTGATTGTGGTACAATGCAAAATTGAACAATTCTGTGTCTTCAAGAAAGAACGACGGAATTAAGTGTCTCTTTTGACTGCAGATAATTTTTTGGAGATTCAAACATGTGTGGAACAGTCATTTCATTTATCGAGTTATGTCATACATTAACTATCAATCACAAAAAATTGCAAGGTAAATATATTCTCAACTTCCTGCTAAATTATTCGCTCGCTAAAGGAAACTGCGTTTACTTACGTAACTTATCACTACTTAGGTTTGTAATAATAACTTTAAGTGGAATAAGGCATTACATTGTACCCAGCTATTACCATATTATGATCATTGTTTGTCTCCGAGAATCGACGTTGCATTATGTTTACCAATTTTTAATTTTTATGAGTTAAATAGTTTTTACTAAGCCGTCTAGGGTACATGTTTAACATCAGTTACACAATTAAATAGATTATTTTAATGAACAATTTCCTTTTTGTAATCAAGGCACTAAGTGCCATAAGCCATTGCTGGTACTAAAGGAAATTAAATTCGAAAAAAATTCTGCGCAGACTGTAAAATCATTATAAAATAATTTTGTCAAAAAATTTTAAGAGTCGGAATAAGACATCGATTCACTCCTAGCAATTAATGATTATAAAACCAGTCATGTAAGTATCTGAAATAAGACAGTAATTTTTTTTAATTCATTTCCTCTGAAGTGGGATATTACGTAAAACAAGTTTCTAGCGGACGTTCTAAGAATGTGCGTTAACATTAAAATTCTTATAAACACGTCATGGCCGGAGTTCCAGATACCAATTTTGTTAGGACATAATATGTAACTTCGGTCACCTTTTGCAGTTTCTCTTTTTCCATTTTCTGTGCCCCGGTGGCCGTAAGGGGAATTATTGCGTTCTGGCCAGTCGCTAGCGACTAGACCACGTCGAGGTTTCTGTCAGGTTTCGTGCGGGGAAATATATTCCTGACCACCGCGCATCAATCAATCCCTTAGAACTGTCAGAGAGGTGTATCAACCAGGTCTTGAAGCTTCTCCCTAACACTTTCTTATTTTACTTTTTGAATATTTTTGTGGAAAAATCTCTCTACTAGCTACGTATCGACGTTCTGAATACCCGATATCGTAATGTTTTACACCGATAATGCATTTACAAGCACCATTCATCGGCGTAGGACAGCGTGAAATGTTTATTTTACTATCTGAGAAATTCTCAAAAATATCAATACACACCGCAAGGCTAGCATTCGCTGTACAAATTGACACTTACAGTTGAGTAGTCCAATTCCAAAACTCGTCTTGTTCATCACCAAGGAAAAATGAGTTCTAAACTGTTTTGTGTAGCTTTTAAACGTCCGCTGAAGTTGAAGTGATGATAGTTTTTAAAACTTGCCTTATTTAATAACAGATACACCTTGAAAAACTGCTTTGGCCGTGTCACAAATTGGCACGGAAAATCAGTTTTTCGCGATTTGCTCAGTTTTAGTGAAAGTGGACAAAACGAGTTTTAGAACTGGACTACTCAATTGTACTATTATAGGTTACAGTCTTAAAACAAAAACGAAAAAAAAAACCTCTACAAGTTATAGGATATTTACTGGATGTAATCACCAACGAGTAGAGACATGCAAAATTTGCGTTATCATTTCGTAGCAGACGAAATTTCACTTTCCTATACATAACAAAGTATAATCTGCGGTTCAAGTGGCCACGAACTTTAATGTGTTATCATTTAAGTGTGTTACGTATATACTGAGATTGGCCTCTCTACCGTGTGAGCATTCTCCGCGGCAAGTCACGACAATATCGGCCAATGGGAGACGTCGAATGAGCCTATAGTCACTTGGAGTCTAGTCAGCTCAGAAAATAATGCGAATTTTGCATGTCTCTACTATTAGTCTTCAGGTGTATTAACGCTCACTAGTCGCAACTTGAAAAATGTAAAAATTAAAACTTCTACACGATTTAACTTGCAAAGACCAACAAAACGATGTTTCACCACTAAATGGACAGACGTTGTTTAAACAAAGTAGAAAACGGAATGTCAATACACCTGACAATTTATATGATTTATATATGATACATCTTGTGTGTGTGTGTGTTGGATGTTACTGAACATCAACGACCAAATCTGGCAGTTGATTACTTATGAAAAAACAAGCAGAAATTATATTTTGAATTTTATGCCTCAACAAGTCTTTTTCAAAATAAACCATGTCTTCCTGCATTCAGTTGTGGCACCTTAAGGGCGTTCAAGCGAGCAAAAAGCAAAAATTTATATTTCTGTGAAAAAGTGATAGTTTCGCAGACGTTAATTTGGAGTACGTTTACCTCTTGCAAAAAATTTAGCTCAGCCAGCTAACCTATAATGACAATCTAAAGTCAACAGTTGCGTGTTTTCATTTCACACACAGACACCTAATAGCAATGAACATAATGAAACTAAATAATTTACACATGTTACACGTCACAATTTGAAGCGTTTAAAAACCCAATTCAAAATATTTTGTATTGCAGAAAAAATTGTAGCAAAAAAATTCCATATTCCAGGACATTTTTAATATATTTTTGGAATGAGTTTTTATGTACATCAAGCCTATGACATGTAGTTTCACTGTAAATAATTTTGTTTCATTATGTTTACAGGCTTGCTGTTTTTTTTAAGACATGCAAATTTTTACTTTGATAAGCCGTTATTGGGAAACTGGCTGAGCTAATATTTATATGGAAAATTCTGCCTTCATTTACTATGTATTAGTGTATTGGTGAGTCATATACTACATATACAACTTGTATATATTTGTATTCTACTTGGGCAGTAACCAATTTGATTGAATTGAAGTAGCGTGTACGAAATTAACACAATTTATACAAATACAAAATTAAGGTTTACCCCCACTAGAACGCCCTTACGACTTCCACATCTTCTTAAACTTTGCTTCACGCTTCCAAACGTGGTGTTGGTGATTCTGCTCTGAAATCGATCCCTGAACATGGTTTGCGTTTCTCGTCTATTTCCCTCCGTTGTCCCGTATACCAGTTGCGCGTATGTGCGTTAAGGGTGTTCAAGTGTGATGAAATCATAATTTTATATTTCTATGAAGTAGTGTTAGTTTTGTAGACGATACTTGTGAGTGCAGTTTTCTCTTACAAAATAATTTTATCTCTCATAGTTAGGGATGGTGGAATTTCGCGAATTCAATTACCTGCATGTTAGAATCAAATATCCTATGCATCCTTAAGTCGTGTCTATTCATTCATTGTCTGCTGTTCCACTGAGTATCAGCTAATGGACAAATGGTCGGGACTTTAGTATGCATAGGATATTTGATTCTAACATGCAGGGCATTGAATTCGCGAAATTTCACCATCTCTACTCATAGTTTTCTCATAACGGTGCGTCAAAATCAAAATTTGCTTGTTACGCTGCCATGCAAATAGCGAAAAGTAATTGATGTACTTAAATGAAATAATACACAGCCAACTAACATCCCATGAGCTCTGCAATAGAACATTTGTAAACCCACAAAGTAATATTTTGAATATTTTTTAAAAGAGTGCAAAGCACGCAAACAAATTGCAAATTCAACATTTTTTTAAAATATAAAAATAAATGTTTAAGTACGTAGCCCGGGGCATGTTATTTCACCGTGAATTATTTTACTTACGTAGGTCAATTGGTTTTCGTTATTTGCACGACAGCAGAACATATAAATTTTGACTTTGACGCACCGTTATGAAAAAACGAGAGCTAAAATCGTTTTGTAAGAGGAAACTGCACTCACAAGTATCGTCAAAAAAAGAACACTATTTCATAAAAATATAAAATTATGATTTTATCGCACTTGAACACCCTTAAAGCAAAGACCCGTTATCTCTACGGTTTTTACTATAATCATATTTTAAATCCTGGACGTGAGCAAATATCAAAATACTTTATCACAGTTTTGTTAAAAACTTTGCATGCTATGTTGACTAATCTAAAACAAAAGACATAATGTTTTCAGCTAATTATACAATTTTAGGAAATTCTCATGAATTAACTTATTAACCAAATCTTTACGATTTTTTTGTCTAAAAAAAATTAGTCTACATAGTCTGTGCAGAAATTTTTTCGATATCTGCTCTCGTTTAGGAATAAATACAATTTTAATGCCAAAGTAGTATAAACTATGGATCATGGCCTAAATGTTTGACGGACAAATTTATAAGTGGTTAGTTATTGGGCGCTGATCTGTTTTGAACAATCCCATAGTGCCGTGGTAAATATCCCGACAGTATTACAGTGGACACGTCTTAATATTAAACGAGTGGCAGAAGTGTTGATTATCCACTCAAGCAGCTGATACTGAGAGATTCTGAACATCGGTTTCAATAAAAGGAAATTTGCGAATTTTCAACTCCAGTTTATACATTCTGATTATTTATTTTTCTACGTTCGTTAATTTGCCACACGTGTGTATAGAAGCTCTAAGAAAGTATACATGGTATAATTGTTTCCCAGACATTCATGGTAACACTCCTAATCTTATTATTTATAAAACAATCAACTGTGTACTAAAGTCACCAGTCTTGCATTGTAACATGTGTAAAAGTTTGTATATTTACAAGGAGGAAGTATGGTAACTGTCCCATTCTGCGTTTAGGTTAATTACTTCCCAAATATTTTGGGAAGTTTTTTACAGTGTAGGTTCCGCTGGAAGTATGGGGTATGTATACATAAGATACAAGCTTATACATCGTTCAGGATAACGTGAACAGTAAATATTTAACCTTTCAAAAATTTCAATAGCCGTTACTGCATTGAATTCAACATTTACCATAGTTGTTTTACTTTTGTGTAGTTGAACTAAACAGCAAATTACTGTAGGCCTATATAGTCCTGTATATTTTCTTATTTCAATTCAACAATACTAAAATTAAATTCACTGAAAACGACATACTAGTATTTATATAATTCATTTACTTTATTTTTATCAAACAGTACATGCTCCTACCAACTGCAAAATTAATCTTACACTCTAAATCATTAACTGACTTATCCAGAGAGGCTTGACATTTTCAGTCGTTAGCCGTTACGGGCGGAAATATGCAAATAAGCTGAAAACAGAAACTTAGCTGGGCTTTTTTGAGTGCTCACTTTATTCCGAACCGCCTATACAAAGTTATAACTTTATTTTTTTGTGCTCCGAGTGTACTGCTAAAGCGAATTAGTGTGAAAAGCATCATTGTTATTTGTAACATACTAGATATTGCCAGCGACTTTGTTCGCATGGTTTTCTACTTAATGCCACTGCGTTGTGTACAAATTTAGTCTGAGCACTCCAAATTATCTTACGTAATTTGTACAATTCTCTGTTCATACTTTAATAAATTCACTAAAACTAAATTTTTCCTGAAAGAAGAAACTGCTTCAGTAAAAGCTTGTGATGAAAACCACTTTGCACCTCAAATTTCATATGAGTGATAAAATTAACATAGATAATATTAGAAATAATAAATTACAGTAGGTTTTGTTTGATTTCCAAAAATAAATGTATAAAAGAAATATTTTTGTAAATTTTGACTGGCGCGAAATTGCCGTAAGTGTCATTAACGAAGGTTTTAGAAATATTTTGAAAAACACTACTTTTTTGTACTAAATATTTAGGAAACCTCGTTTTGCCGCCTCCCTATATTTATGTACAGATTTTTTGTGCGAAACCTACGCGTGTTCATACACAACACATCAGCAATGTGTCATCGCAGTCGGGTGAATGGTGTAGGAACGCAGACGTCACAAACAAACAGACATTCATTCAATGATTCTGGTTCGTCCATTTTTTTTTTCTCTTAATAAGTGCATGAACAACGCTTTTCTGTGGCTTGGAAAATGTTCTGCTGATCCACTATATGTGGATATCACGCAGCTTAATGTAATTCCACAGTGAAAGACAACATGACGGATTATAGTTGAAGACTACAAGGAATGAATAAAAAAAATACCCGTAATTCTCTCGGCTGACAGCACACATTGGATGGCTGGATACGTCAATATACCTCGGAAATACCAGATACTGGTCTCAATAAACCCATATTAAGGGTTCAAATAATTCAACTACTGAAATCATGAATGCTGTGCTGAAGCCGAAACCACATAATGCGGAAACAAAAGTCCAGATTTTGAAGGGTGTTTAATTTTACTTTTTATTTTTTTGTACTGTATTTAAAATATGTTCTTAAGGACAGATTTTGTTTGGCACACAGATAAATTAATTTTGCTGTACGAATATAATGGCTTGTGCGTGTTTCCCCACATAAAAATTAAATTTTTGTAGATATTTATGACAGTTAAAGTTCGTGTTAAAACACAAAATTTTTAACTTATTCCCAGTTCATAGTTTATAGATATTTGGTAGTTACAGTAGATGCAGATAGATGGCTTCTCTTTGGTACGATTTCTATTTCAATACATTTTTAACATCTAATGCACACAACCCTAAGTGTAAACCACTGGGTTAGCATTACGTAAAAATTATTACATAATTTGTTTTAAAAAATTAAGCATTACGTGGTAACATGACGGCCTCAGAAATAAACATAATCGCAAAATTAAAAATTAATTCACCTTTCGCAGTTAAGGAAGAAGTCTGGGTGTGATTAACTACAGCATCACGGATGCAAATATATTTATCCCACTGAAAGCAGCGACGACGCGAATCAGTAAATTATTTACTATCGGTCTTCCGTCAGAGATGCAAGGCATTCACTGAAGATGCTGAGTTCAGGAAGTTATTTACCCTTCGACGCAACCCCTTCGTCCTCCCCCTCACATCTCATTCCCAGCCTCTCTTCTCATACTCCTCAATCTCGGGATCATCCGATACTCAATCTGCGAGGCCGGAAGCTCCTACCGTGGAAAATGATTAGCCCGTAATGTGACGGACGAATTGGGCTGCAAGGAAAGATACGGTGCGCTGTCGAGCGAACGTGCCACTTCAGCGCTTCACTGGACTCCAAAGGCTCATTTCACGATGGTACAAGTCTTGTAAGTAACTACTGTAAGAAGAAAGCTCTTGTAATCGCAAGTTTTCAGCGACCAGCGTTTCACAGCGATTTCAAAGACTTGTCATCGACAAGTGATATACTTATTTGTTGGGTACAAGTGTATTTGGTACATTTATAAGAAACAACACGGAAGAGAAATGTTTTGTGGCAGTTGCAAAATATTTTGTGGGTAGTTGCCCCGCAAGATTTATTTTGTGGTCACCACAAAAACATGTTGTTGACACCACTAAAATGTGTGGCCACCACAAAATTATTTTGCTGTTACTACAAAATAATTTTGCAGGGAAGACTTTTATTTTAGTGAAGTATTGCGTTTGTATACTTGTACGTAACAAGTGATGACATAACATTCATTGAACTCGTACACCAATTCAAGTAAGTTTACTCTCTGCCATAAGATTTTCTAGCGTTTTGCGATTCCTAGAACAAAATAAATCTTCATAAATTAAAATTACTGGTACTCTTGTAAAGCTGCCGAGCTTCCAGCTGAGACTTGTAAATAAAGGTTGGTTAAGGCCATACGCTTTTGTGTTTACTTTTTTTTGCGATGTTAAATTTTTACGCCTAAACGAGACCGGAAATAAAAAATCTGTCTGACAGTTTTGTTTAAAATCGTCTTCTCCATGTTGACTGACTTTTTTAAAGCAGTAAATACAATGGTTTTAGCTAATTATTTAACTAACGAAATTCTGGTTAATAGAATTTTAGTCAAAATCATATATCATCTTGCTAAAAAAAATTCGCTCTCACGGCAAAAACCACTTCAGACAAAACTGCAGACAGATTTTGATTATCAGCTCTCCTTTGAAATAAAAGAAAATATATTATTTTAAAAATAGTACAAGCTATTTTGCATGGCTTTAGCCAGTTTCCAGCTACATGTTTGGTTCTGAGCGTGTAAGTAACCAGCTGTACAGATGTTCGCAACAAACACTTTGCTTGTAAACCTGTCAAACTTCTCTTGTAAGTACAAGCGTCTGCTTGTTCTCTGTGACAACCAATGTTATTCGGTATATTATAAAACATGTAGAAATTCACTTGTTATGAAAAAACTTGTAGCGTTTTGAAATGGGCCCCAGCTTCCTTCGCAAAAATTTGAAGTTACGTGTATGCTAAATTGTTTTCATCGCGCAAAGAAGAGTTTCTTAGTTTCAATTTGTGACACGCGACGCAAACCCTTGGCTAAATATTAGACAATAATATTAGACGCAAAATATTGTACCATGACTTTTAACGTGTGCAATGTAGCAACATAGTAAGGAGACCGTCCCATCTTGCGCTATATTTAAGGGTTTACAAATGGAATGAAATCATAATTTTATATTTTATGAAAAATTTTGTACGGTACTTGTGAGTACTGTTCCCATTTAAAAATGAGTTTAACTCGCATAGTTTTCTCATAACAGCGTGTCAAGGTCAAAATTCGCATGTCGCGCTGCCATGCATATAAATAAACAAATTGACTTGCGTAAGTAAAATATAATTATCGGTTAACTAACATCCCGTGAGCTACGTAATAAAGCACTTAGTAACCCACAACAGGATATTTTGAATTTTAAAAAAAAATCGCAAATAAACAGGGGGAAAATATGCAAATTCAGCAATTTTTAAAATACAAAATTAGTTCACTAGAAGATTCTTTGTGTTTTATTAGATAGCGAATGTAATTTTATTTCACAGTGAATTATTTCACTAAAGTAGGTAAGTCGATAGTTTTTTGTTTTTGCCAGTGCAGGGTCCGCGGTGGTTGACGGTTAAGACCACTCGCAACCCACCTAGGCTATCCGGGTTCGATTCCCGGCGGGTTCGGACCCCGGATTTTCTCATGTGGAAATCGTGCCGGACGACGCTGCTGGTCGGTGGGTTTTCTCGGAGATCTCCCGTTTGCCCCGCTCTTTCATTCCGGCCCTGTTCCATACTCACATCACATCACCACTCACCAGCGCTAAAGACCTCGATGTTAAGTGCTGACCAAATTCTCTCTCTCTCTCTCTCTCTCTCTCTCTCTCTCTCTCTCTATCTCTCTCTTATTCGATTGGTTTTTTTGCCGGTGCAGGGTCCGTGGTGGTTGACGGTTCATACCTCTCGCCATCCACCTAAGTGATCCGGGTTCGATCCATGGCGGGTTCAGTCCAGGATTTTTACATGTAGGAAACGTGATGGATGTTGCCGTTGGCAGGCGGGTTTTCTCGAGAAATTCCCGTTTCATCCGCCTTTCTCAAATCATCGCTGCTCCATGCTTATCCCACCTCATACATTCCTCGGATGGACAACAAGCATGCCTCGCTGGTCGAGCAGCCGGCCGCGGCCCAACTTTCACCCCGTTCTTCTCTCCTATACACTGTGACCATGCTAGAAGGCGGGAACACGCAGTGGGTTTAAATTTAATGGCAGCGTAAAAATTAAATTTTGGTTTGAAGTGTTGTTATGAGAAAACAGTGCACGATAAAATTGTTTTCTTTTGTAAATGGAAACTGTACCCACAAGTACCGTCCACAAAACTAACTATATTTCATAAGAACATGAAATTATGATTCTGTGCCACTTTGTTACGGTTTCACAATCCCGCAAGACCGACAGCATCAGCGAAGAAATGCGGCCAGCGGCTGTTTAACAAACGATTTCTCCAAACTTCAGAAGGATTGCTGCAACTTATTGTAGGCCAAGAATCTGATGATTCGTGAAGTTAAGTGGGCCGTAGCTCCCTTGAAAAACCGTCTTGAGCCAGCAGGGATGGCTCCCCCCTGGGCCTATGAAAGAACCAATCAGAGGAGAGGATTTTGACGACTTGGTGGGAGCGCGAAGAATGGTATGGCCAACAAGCTAGAGGCCCGAGGGAGACGCTCTCGACTACGAGGACCACCGGACCTCTCGTCCCGGGGACACGGCGCGAGGCTGACATTGAAGACACGCCTTCTATTAGCTTCGACCGGCAGCCGGCGTTGTGAGTTCTGTTGGCTAGGGCTGAGAGCGATTCTTACCCTAGCTCCTAGCTATCCTGTCTCTACTTCCTTCAGGCGGCCGCGATGGCGAAAGGTCAGTTCATTCGCCTCCCACCATGGCGATCCGGGTTCGATTCCCGGCGAGGTCGGTCCCCGGATTTTCGCATGATGCCGTTTGTCGGCGGGTTTTCTCGGGGATCTCCCGTTTCCCTCGCCCTTTCATTCCGGTGCTGCTCCGTACTCACCTCATGTCACCCCCCACCAGCGCTCAAGACTTCGATGTTAAGAGCTGACCAAAATCTCTCACTTCACTCACTTCTATACTACTCCTGCAACTGTGGTGTTGCTAGGCCTTCACTTAATAAACTTATGTTACCTACTTCTTAAATTTTTTCTACTCCCGTCCCTTTCTTGCATATTTTCCTCCTTAGCCACTGAGCCTTCCGCGAGGTGATGAAGGGGGAAATATAACAACTTGAACACCCTTAAAGTTGGAATGGCGAGTGGACGAACGGGGAAGTGTGTTTCTAAAGCCATCGTTTTCGAAAGAGGAAAATCAGGGTAAAATGTATTTAGCCCCGGACGTCGGGACAGCGTTGACCCAGGTCACGGGCGACGTTCAGAGAGAGAGGTCAGCCAGTCCGCTTAACGGCCGTCCATCCGGGGCAGCGGGTTACGACATCTGTAAACCCCTTCCTGGATGGCGGAGAGTATACAGCTTGTAGTTTGTGCCAGTGTAAGGGTGGGGAATGTAGGACGTGTCTGGCAGGACGAATGCCTGAGCGCCAGCTACCCTCGATAAACTGACACCCCTACCCAGCTAAGGGCGCGTTTTACAGCAATTTTCATCACCATGTTTTTATTTTTATTTGTGCCAATTTTTTTTTCTTTTTTTAGACACAAAATGTGACCAAATTTGGCTCTTATGAAATTATTTAATCCCTTAAAGTTTTTGCGCAATGGCTTGTTAAAGTCAACATTTGCATGTTTTCGTTTTAAGCACTAAACTAAAATCAGCTAACATACCAAACTGAAAAAATTGACGGTCGATAAATACGGCGCAGGCTACAATGTCACGTAAATAAAAACACAGACTAAAATAATTTTTGTGTTTAAATAAAAAGAATGAAATTTTTAATTAAAATTTAAAAAATGCAATAATTTTTTTAAAAATATGAAATTTTTTTAATTTGTGGTTTAACATAGCTGAATTTGTAGCCGACAGCATTGTTATATACTGTCAATTTGTTCAGTTTGGTATGCGAGTTTGTTTTAGTGTCCTTAAAACGGAAACCTGCAAATTTTGGCTTTAATGAGCCATTTTGTAAAAACTATGCCAGATAGAAAAATGTGGTCTAACTTTGTGTCTAAAACAACAAAAAAAACGGTACAAATATAAAAATTAAAACGTGGTGTTGAAGATTGCGGTAACCGCGACCTTGAGTGGGGCGCTTGATGGAAAAAATTTTATTGTATTAAACGTTTCTATATTTATACGAGATATGGTTTGTTTTGTAGACATACATTGTGACTATATTATACTGTAATGAAACATTTTTGGCTTTCATAGTTTCTTTATAAAGGCATGCCAAAGTCCAAATTTGCATAAAGCGGTTTTATGCTTCAAAGGAAAACCAACTGATTTACTGAACTGAAAAAATGTGCACTTAATAACAAAGTTGACGGCTACAACGTCTTATATATAGAAACAAAAAATAAAATACTTTTTTATTTTTTAAAAATTCAACAACTCTCTAATTTTTTATTTTAAATTTCAAGATTTTTTAGTTGGTAGATAAAAAGCGCTGAATTATTAAATTGAGGTATAGATTCTTTGAAATCAGTATATAAATACTACAAAACAGCAATCGTTGATAATTATATTTGCCAATTTTATGAACTAACATTTATCCAGAATGATGCATTTATTAAGGGCCGGTTACTCAATGTCTGATTTGCTTCTGATTATCTTCCAATTAAAATTTAACCAATGGTTAGCAACAATATATGTTTCTGAAGTATTGATTAATATTAATCAATGGGTTAGCGGTCGGTAACCATTGGTTATCTTAATCATAAGAAGAGGTATTGATTACAGAGTTAAACAGGACTTATAAAACAAACACGATTATGAATAGTGATAATTTTTTAGGTTATGATGGCAGATGATTAAAATTTCTTGTTTGAAAAAGATAATGAAGAAATAGTAGATTTCGTAAACAGGCCAAGAATTTTTCGGGATCGCCCAAATCACATTAAAATAGATGACAATGAATTTGTTATGAGATTTCGCCTGAGTAAAATTACTGTCCTAGCACTACTAGAAAAATTGAAGGTCAGCTGGAAGTGACCACTGACAGGTGTGTACTTGTTAATTGTATGTTTTAATTACATCCCGTAAACTTTAGTACGTTCGGGTAAGTAATACTATTTTGTAGGTTATGTGAAAACATTTGGTGGTTATGTCACATGCCTTTGTGTGATGTCTCTATACTTCCGTACATTATTTTGCATAAATGGTTAGAAACCTTTGTTAGATATATTAACACACATTTTAACATTGTACTACATATCTTGGGTAGTGGTATTTAAATGTATATTTTTATTTCTTCGGGAAAAATAAAACATACGTTGATCAGGGAATCTGGATTGAAACCTTTTTAATATAAATTTGTAGATTATGTTACATGATTTTACATACATTTGCATATTATAACACCTATATTGTAGGTTATGTTATTGTTTCATAACTGTGCAGGTTATGTTACACATATAGGTTCCTAGATTAATTAAATTCTACTTCGACTTTCTTCCGTGCTTCTTCTTTCTGCTTCCAAATTATGGCGTCAGTTTTTTTTTTTTTTATTCTATGATACGGGCGTATTTTTCAGTAAGAGAAATTAGCATTTCTGTTTCCACACAAACAAAACTTTCGGCACGCGGCCGCTTATTTTCTTCCATTATGTATACAAACACCACTAACCAGCACAACTAAATAAAGAAATAAAACGTTTCATTGCAGCCAATCACAAGCTGATACGTCAATGCATGGTTGCCACATTTACATTAACCGATACATAAGATTATAGTGCGTAGAGAAACACTTCAGATTTAATCACCACTTAATCAACAGGTTAAATATAATCATAGGATTACGTAATCAAGACTTTAATCAAACATTGAGAAACCGGCCCTAAGCCTGATATCTTGTGCCGCAATTAAATGTACGAAATTTTGGCGTCAGAGATTGTTCTTCAGATATACTTTAATCGAATAAAATGTTTGCTCAGAATGTTGGCGAAACTGTATAGATTTGCTGGTTTTTTATTTTTGCAAATTGGCTTCGAGAGACCTACAATTCTTAACTGATGCTCTTAGCGCTGAATTAAATACTACATGCTCTTAAGAGCCGTTGGTCGGAGGGTTTTCTCGGGGATCTCCCGTTTCCCTCTCCCCATCATTCTAGCGCTGTTCGATACTCGCATCATGTCATTCCTCACCATCGCTTAAGTCCTAGATGTTCAGTAATGACCAAAATATCTTCACTTCACTTCATACTCGACACACATATATCATAGCAAGGTGACTTGGCATGCACGATTTGTTTATGCTCTGTTAGAATTTTCTAAGACCACACATGTAATGTATATCAGTCTTTTAAATACTAATAACTAAACAACACACATAATATGTAATTATAACTCACTTCCTTCTCTCACATTACATATATCAACAATGAACACAAAAATGACATTCGATAAACAAATGTCGTTGCCATGGAGGGAGGAAACGCGAGTTGCTTACATGTCAAACAAGTGACCATCAAATGTTCTCAGAAACAGTTTATCATTAAAGTGTTTCATGAAGGTTATGTGTATTCTTTTGTGTGTGTGTAATTACTTCTATGAAAAAATAAAAATACAAAAGCGAAATGACGGAATAGAGCTTTAACAAAGACCACGGCCGATTCTTTTCCAGTTTCCTTGTACCTCTAATGAACTTGGTTGCCAACGAAACGTTCAGCTCCACTACAAAAAAAATCTCAATTTACAATAATATGCACTGTGGCAACATTACAATACCTGGTATGTAGGCAACAACTGCAACACTCGTAATGGAGTACGCACAGAATGCTTGTAAATGCATTTTGTAATCAGAAAAATGCACCTTGAGCTATAGTTCTTTAAAAGAGGGCCTCAAATTTAAGTCAAAGAAACTTCAACAAATAAAACTTAAATTCCACAGCTTCATACACACCCATGCCGCATATACCTTCATCTCTGGCGCATTTCAGGTGTGCGTTTATGTAACAATAAACCGAAGTTCGAGTAATTACGATGCTATAATTGCTTAGTGCAGATTGTGGAGCTCACCTCACATGCAGTGTATTGAAGCCACTGACTATTTGTATGTTTTTTTTCTCTCGTAAACTGTACGTTCTAGTGACTTGCAACAAGAGGACCTTTTTTGTTACTTAGGATGTACTGTTGAGAAAAGCAACATAAAGTGTTCACAAAACCCAACACAACAAAAGTTGTGGTCAGTAAGAAAGTGGCCACCGGTGTTACTTTCATGAAGGGGAGAGTTTTAAAGTGTTGTTTCTTCACGGGTTAAAGATCTCAATAACTCTAATCATTGTGCGCAGAATTTGTAATTTATCACCAATTGGTTTCCGATATTTTGCCAAAAATCAGTTTTAAAAATCGAATTTTAAGGGTTAATATATCCTTTAAAAATAGCACTAGACAAAAATTCCGTTCTATAACTATACCTCATTTTTATAAGGAATCAACAATTTCACCATTTGTACCTGTAGTTCAGGAACATTCTGTATATACATCTTGTGTGTGTATGTATGTATGTATATATATATATATATACATATGCGATGTATATAAGTATATAGGATGTGTGTGTATATATATACATATGCTATGTATATGTGTATATAGGATGTGCATATATATATATATATATATATATATATATATACGTAACAATAATTTTTATTAAGGAGTTAAAATGTATACCTATGCGGCACATTTTTTGTGTTTACAAGAGAAGCTTACAGCGTGTTTACGTCTTCATCTTAGCAGCCCAGTAAAGCAAGACTGGGATGTTAAGATACTGGTAATTCATTATCTCCGTCTTCCAACCCGCTATAACCATCTTCTGCCTCTCTTCAGTTAAGATACGAATATGACTCTTATTATGAGCCAGGGCTTCCAGGAAAATCCTCTCGGAAGATTCCTGGACGTTGTTACTCGCAGCTTTCGTAATAACATCCTCCGCCGCTGTCCGGGCTCATTGCGTCATTCCATCCAACAAGAACACAGGCTTACCAACCTCCTTTACTTTTCCCTCCTCCCCTAATCGTACACACAGAAACTATCCAGCCTGCGCACACGGCGCACGTTATCAAACCTGCCAAAATGACGAGATGGGTGCAACTCACGTAGTTCTAAAGGGCGCGGTTCACCACAATTTTCAATGTCCTTTTTTATTTTTATATTTATACCAGATATTTTTTTTTATTGTTGACATAAATTGTGACTAAATCTTCCTCTTTGGAAATTTGTGTATCTCTCATAGTTTTTGCACAGTGAGACGTAAACGTCAAAATTTGCACTTTACGGTTTTATGCACGCCACTAAAACCACCTGACATACCAAACCGAAAAAATTCACAGAGTAGCCTATAACAATGTTGTAGGCTATGACCTGACACATATATAAATAAAAATATATGTTTTTGTATTTAATAAAAAATGCTGAATTTTTTAATGAAACTTAAAAAATTTTAGTATATATATTTTTTTAATACAAAAAATATACTATTTTTTTATGTGTGTCAGGTCATAGTCTACATCATTGTTATGCTAGCAGCACCAATAATTATTTAAGATGTTCTGCTTCGAAGCTTACCACTACAGAATTTTAATTAAGATTAAAAGTTAAGTAATAAATTTTTCATTGACGAATTAAGGAATACCGCCACATTATAAAATTTTTTTAAGGATTACTGCTTAGTATTAAAATTGTAATGTTTAAATTTGGTTTTAAAAAAATACGTTTGAGAAAGAAAAAAAATATATATATATATTTATTTATTTATTTATTTATTTATATGTAAGCTTGCATAGTACATACACACACATATATGGGTGTATACGTATATATTATGTATAAATTTTATCCGAAAATCCGCATTCATTGCAGCGTTTCTTAGGCTTGTTAGGTACAGCTTAATCGTCGTGTCAAACAAGCCTCAACAGGCGTCTGCTCACATATTATTTGCACAGAATTTTTTTTTCCGTAGCTTTATTTATAATTCCTTCTTTTTCCTGCATTTTCGTTTTTAATCAACGAAGTTAAACTGGCGGAAAATCTGTCAATTGAATGTTAACGACTGAAAAAATATTGAAATACTCTAAGAACCAATCGGCGGAAAATGCCGGAAGTAGTGACTTGCTGCTTTAGGACAACAATGAAAATAGTTAGAAATTACTGCTTACAGCATCTTTATTCAGGTAAAATAGTTTTTACTGGTTTACGACAACATGAATTCAGTGCACATGCGTCATCTTTGTCGCTCAGATTAGTACTTTATTTGTTTGATTTATTTGTTTGTCTCTTTGCAATCTTTGAATGGTGCGAGGTACTGTGGGAAGCAAATCATATGCTCGTGTGCATGTTGATATCGGTAATGCATTGTTCCACCTGCACGCTACTTGCAACTGAATCCAGTCACTATCGGTCAAAGTCTGTCGCTTGCGAGTGGAATGGACCGAAAAGCTGATACACGAATTTAAGTAAATGTAACTCATTATCTAAATTAAAGCAAAAATATTTCTAAAGTTAATTCGTGTGGGATAGTTTTAACTTTCGGACGTAAAGAGGGACACGTTTAATGGCTTACGTTCCTATGCTTGATTGTAACAACACCTGCCTTATAATAAAAGAATATGAAATAGCAGTAATTGTTTAAATGATACACAGAACGATTGATAAACTTGCAACCGCATCACCTTAATTGTTTGAAAATTGCAATTTTTATATTCTTGTCGAAGTAAAAAAATCAGAAGAAATTGTGCTTTTTACTTTCCCCAATAGCATATCCCCACTTCCAAATGAAACCCCAGATGAATCAACCCAAAACATTATAAAGGCACGTTAGACACTCCCTTCGTTTCTCAAAATGTATATCCATTAGTTTTTGCAATTCATAATTAACGTGTGCAGAAAAATATATAGAAAACTACCTTACATGTGAAAGGAGCAAATTATAAACATGAAAGGAGAACACCACGCATGTGTGAAGTAATTTACCTGGTAAATGTACAGGAATATTCCTTACCAGTGAATTTGGACGCATCTGAACAACTATTTATTCATAGTGTGTACATTACAAAGAAACTGACATTAATATTTTCGATGGGAAGAGGATTCGAACCACCACACCTCGTCTTAGTAGCTCAGTACACTAACCACTAACGTCCGTATAACTCCACTGAACTTACATTTACGAGGTAAGCAGAACGTTTTAAGCATGTTGTACGGTGATTTTCCCATAATTTTACATTATGTGGATTTTTGTACACTACGATAGTTATACATCTGTAATAAGGGAAAATTAATTTCCGTACATTCCAATAAGGTGGGCTAAAAAAAATTTAACTTTTTTTTTTCGAAGTGCTATAGTGCGGATGTTGCCTCCTATAAAAAGAAGAAAAACTGCGCAAAGAAATTAAAAATCGGTTGATGTTTTCCGATCGCGCATCGATGCCAAAATTCATTTAAAAAAAAAAGGACCAAATTTAATATTTTTGATTATTTTTCAAATATGAGAAACTTTTTTTTTCGAACTGCTATAGTGTGGAAAAGTATCATCCTAGAATAAGAAAAAAAAAAAACTGCGTAAAGAAATAAAAATCGGTTGAAATCTTCCGATCGCGCATCGATGACAAAGTTCGTAAAAAAAGAACCAAATTTTATATTTTTGTTTAGTTTTCAAAATATATGATAAACGGCGTACAAGGTAATGGATAATAAACATACTTCATTTCAAGTATATTTATCTTTGTTTACACTGTGGGTCGTGGTAAGTGTGCTCTGGGCTAAAAAAAAAACATAGTTGTATAATTGTACCAAACACAGCCGAACTCTTACACATTACGTTAATAATAATGTACCACAAATAAAATATGGTTTGATTCCCTCGTTTTCGTATAAATTAATGACAAATAGCGATTTGATTATTTTCGCTACTTACACAAAGTAAAATCTGTTCAAACGATACGAATGAAACAATTTAGAGCGAAAGTAAATGTATTAACCTGCAAAATGAGACACTTATAATTTCTCGCAAAAATGGTTTGTATTAAAAAAATTTTCTTGAAAGTACCTACTTTTTTGCACATTTTCGAGTTACTGTATTTTTTTATTTATTTTTTTTTTTAATAATATAATTTAAGTACCTGTATTTTTTAAAAACAAATTTTACGTGAAGTAACAGAACCATACTGTACATTGAAGTGATGTGATGGAGGCCAGAAATCTTAATTTACATTGTAATGCGTGCAAGAACACTCCGTTTGGCTTAAGTTCAGTAAAATTTTACAGCAACTTAGATGCATTAACTGCTAACATCCGGTAGTATGTGTCACATGCAAGACACTTTTAGTTCCAAAATGCACAAGGGATGTCCATTTCACCATTTGTACTGTAAATTTTATCTGTGAGCGACGCTACACCCCGTACTCTCGGGCGAACAGGTTGACGAAACATTGCTTACGCGAGTTCAGATTAGGAGATGAGCGCCTCGGATGTGTGCAGAATTCTCCCTCCATCCATGAAACTGGAGGTGCCGCGGTGGCCGAACGATCAGAACTCTTGCCTCCCACCAAAGCAATCCGGATTCGATTCCAGCCGGAGTCGATCCCGGATTTTCCCACGTGGGACTCGTGCCGGACGATGCCGGTGGTCAGCAGGTTTTCTCTGTGATGTCCCGCTTTCCCCGACCCTTCATTCCGGTGCTACTGTATATTCTTACGTCCACGCCTGGATTTACAGGGTGGCTTAGCGGGCTAAACCCCAGGGCGGCAAAACCACAGGGGCGGCAAATTTTCAAGGAATACAAGTTACCAGTTTGAAAATTGTTCGAGATTGAGTTTTTTTTTTTTTTTTCAGTTACGTAATCCAAAATTTGACTGAGCTTTTAAGTGTGTCAGTCTAAGTGGGTTAATTAGTGGTAGGTTTTTTTTTTGTTGTAAAAATCAGGGGGGCAGCAATTTTGGTGTAGCCCCTCAGCAGCAAAATTACAAATCCGCCACTGCTTACATCACGTCGCCCCTCATCAGTGCTAAAGACACAGATGTTAAGCACTGATCAAAATATATTATTCCCTCACTCCAAAAAAACTGAAATTATGAGAAATTTCGATTTTTGTTAACTTATCAGGTAACCAACAGCATAAAAATAATATGTAAAAATTACGCAGAATGTCTTTGTACTTTCACAGAACTTTGTAATAGAACAAGAATTTTAAAGATACTTGTCAGTAAACTTACTAGGATGTTTGTTCTAATAGTACTTGGAATACCTTCGTAGTCAAGAAAAATAATTGGTTTATCGGAAATCATATATAAACCATAGCTACTCGTATGGAATGTGCTAGCCCAAAGTGAATGCTACTTTAAGTTTTCGCTACTCATATCAACGTCACATCGGAGTAAGGTTGAAGCTGTTGAGTGAATAATTGCAAAGCATGTGCAAAACAAGCATAACGACTAGAAGAGCGGAATATAGCGGACATGAAGATGGGGGAGGGGGAATCTGCGCAGGATATACGGATGGCGTGGAACTGTAGGCATTACAGCGAAATGAATTATTTACATATTTATGACGCGCGTCACGTCTCACCGTCTGTCTCTCTCACTCTCGCTCTGCATTTCTGTATCTGTCTCTGATTCGTCGCCGGCATTGCTGCAACAATGGACACGGGAAAGCAATCAACCGCCACCGCGCCGCCCCAGCGGAGGGGAGCGGGAGAAGATGGTGTGAAACGCTTTCGGGACAGCTGCCACGCGGAACAGCGCCAACATTTACGGCGAGTTTCATGCTCCAGTGGCAGGGTTGATTGTTTCCGAGCGAGGAGGCCGTGAATAAAATTATCCGCTGAGAACAATAAAAAATTATCTGCTGGACTTCCGCCGCCTACCCCTCTTTTTTGTGTCGAACACAACCGTTCACTTCAATGACCGCGAAAATTAAAAGATTTCTAGATGATACTGAATTTTTTTTTAATTCTCAAAAAATTGAATGTCACGCCGTTTATAGCGTTAAACTATAATATTTAATGGTTATATTAAAGTATTAAAATAACTATAGACCTGTTTTACAAATATGTTTTATCCATTCAGGTTAAGGGCATTCGGAGTATAACAATTTTATTTAATTTTCTAACAGAGCACACTCAAATGAACTCATTAGGATGATTATAATAGTGTTTTTCTAAGTTAGAAAATATAATAATGCGGCATAGTTTCGTAATTTTATTGGCTTGGAAGACGATTTTAAACATTTTATTTTTCGTAACTTAACAGACGAAATGTTTCCAGTTCTAAAATATTTAGTATGCACACTGCTCAGTTACAAAATCACATTTCCCCTGCTTTTCAATAAATTTAATAATCACAGCTGAAATAAGTTCAAAATGTATACACGTCATGATTTTGTTTGCAGGCCCATGGAAAATCTCCATTAGGTAGCTTGAGTGTTAGTAGAACCAAACAAAAGTTTGTTTAGGTATTTTTGTTACTTTGCTCCAAAATATTCTTGTTCCAAGACAATGTTTTACACTAATGAAAGCAACCTCATCAAAACATGTTTTCTCGGTGGGTAGTGTACGAACGCGACACGACTCGGAGTCTGTGAATCATCCGCAGCTGCCATTTACCACCGCTCAAGCAAGGCCGTTTATAGTAACCTGACTCTTCAGTTGCAGGATTTACTCTCGTCAGAGATAAGAATATAAAATTAATTTTTAGGAAGAATAAGTCCCAATGTCTCTCTGCAGCTTGTATTATTTTCCTAAATTATTTCACAAAGGTTTTTTTTTTTCTTCAAGTTTCAAGCGCAGATCCAGGGGGCGGTTTCCCCACCCCCCTTCTTTGGATATTTTATGTATAGTTAATCCTTAAATTATTACAAAATTTAATCGTGTTATTAAATTTTTTTGTTAAACGCCTTAAATAGCACGATTTTGAGCATTAAAATTAAAATTTTCTGGGGTAGAACCCTCTGACCCCCTTCTTTGACACGGGGTGTGGACATACGAATTTTTTAATAAATGCAAAGAATGCTCCCGCCCCTCCCACAAACCCAGAGCTGGTTCCGCCACTGCATAACGTAAAAACTGAACTGGATTTTCATTTGCAAAAAAAATTAGGTGCCAATTGAATCAATGTTTCGTAACTGAAGAAGCCCCGAGAAAAAAAAAGGATGGAAGTTGCCTTCTTGCGAGCTTTTGCCGTGGTGGCAACTGATATTCGCAAGGGTACGAAAATACATTCGAGGCAACCTAATAGTGATAAAGTGAACTGTTTAGATATGTTGATTAGTGATCAGACATGTATACAGACGTGTATAAATGACTATAGAAGTCTATTGTAATAGACTGTATCTCATTTATTATTCTCTTTCGATATTGTTTACTGTGTACGATGGCTCCTTATCGTGGCAAGAGACAAACTTCGAAACCAAGGAAGAGAAACAAAGTAGTGAAGGTGCAAATTACTAGCATTAAAAGAAGAAAGGAAAAGTAATATTCGATCACCCCCGCAGGGTATAAGAAAATATTATTTAGTATTTTTAACAAAATAAAAATAAAAGTATGGTTCTTAATCCGAGTGTCCCATAGGGCCTAAGAATACATTGAAGGCATAAAATTTATATGTCTGTTTTTTTTAGCAAAAGGAATAGAAATTTATGTTTCTTAATCCGAGTGTCCCGTAGATTCTTGCAAATATATACTAGACATTTTTAAAACACACAAAAAAAATATATTCAATAAAATGTATGTATTTTTTTTTTATTTTAAAACAAAAGGAATAAAAATTTGAGTTTCCTAATCCGAGCATCCCGTAGGACCTGAATATATATTGTAGGAATTTTCAAAACTAAAAATTAAAATGTATGTTTTTCTTTCTAGCTTTTTAAACAAAATAAAGATTTGTGTTTCCTAATACGAGCATCTCGTAAGGCCTACGGATATATTCTAGATATTTTTAAAACAAAAACATAAAAAATTTTATTAATTTTTTATTTTAAACAAAATAAATAAAAATTTACGTTTCTTAACCCGAGCGTCCAGTAGGGCCTACAGATACACACATAAAAAAATAATATTTATATGTATCTGTTTAGATTTTAAACAAAGGAAATAATAATTTATGTTTCTTAACCCGAGAATCTCGAATATATTCTAGGTATTTTTAAAACAAAAAAATTTAATGTATCTTTTCATTTTTAGATTTCTAAACAAAAGAATTAAAAATGTGTGTTTCTTAATCCAAATGCTAAAAGAAAAAAGAAAAAAAATAATAATAAAATAAAAATATTCTTTCATAATCCCTACCTTCACGCACGGTGTGAGCGTGGCATGTGCGCCCGTATCAAGATATATTATTTTTGTAACAATGGTAAATTTTTTCTGGATCAAGATAATTATAAAAATTCAAACATTTTTTTTAAGAATATAATAAATTTCGTCATTTTTCTATACATTTAACTATGAATAAAATATCTCCAATAATGTAAAATAAAGAATGGATAAACTAATTATTCTTAAAGTTATTCCATCCTGGGAATAGAATGGCAAAAGCTCGCGAGAAACTTCCCTCCCTCTTTTTTTTCGGGGCTTCTTCAGGTATGAAAACATTGCAACGAGTATATAATTATAATATATATAAACTAAACAAACATATTTATGTATCTAAAACTAAACAACAAATACTAATCTTCCTTTCATTTCAATTGGGAATTTTTAAATTTTTCTAGTTTTAATTTAATCTTATAATTTTGACCTTTCTTATTTTCTATTTCTTTCTCTAACGAATAATTAGAACAGGACAATCTTGTATATTTTCGAATTTAAATACATATGTTGCCTTTCTGCTATACGTTTTAACAGGAATGTTGGAAATAATTAAATCGAATCCGTCTTATAAAGTTTCTAATATTTTACAATTTTTGAACTGTACATTCCCAGTTATATCACCCATTTTTAGCCTACTTTCCTCTAGGAAAGATAGGCTTATGAGATCGCGCGTCTGTCTGTCTGTATGTCTGTCTGTCTGTCTGTATGTCTGTAAGTCTGTATGTATGTATGTCTGTATGTCCCCCCCTAATAACTTTTTATACAGTTCACGGTAAATAATGAAATTATTACAGAATATTATGCCATGACTGGTGAATACGACGCAATTTTTTTTATCGGCATACTCGTTAAATTAACTTGTGTGTAATAATGATAACTTTTGAGTTCACCATAGGAGAATGATGCGCAGATATATCGTGTTTTTTTTTTTCCGTTTCGCATTGTTCTCACGGCAAAGCATATATATATATATATATAT
>PNEQ01030348.1:0-39476 GCA_003012365.1 Medauroidea extradentata | reverse complement strand
AAAGTGCAACTTAGTGCAATAAAGTGCAACTTAGTGCAATAAAGTGCAACTTAGTGCAATAAAGTGCAACTTAGTGCAATAAAGTGCAACTTAGTGCAATAAAGTGCAACTTAGTGCAATAAAGTGCAACCTAGTGCAATAAAGTGCAACCTAGTGCAATAAAGTGCAACCTAGTGCAAGAAAGTGTAACCTTATGCAACAAAGTGTAACCTTATGCAACAAAGTGTAACCTTATGCAACAAAGTGAAGGTTAGGTTAGGTTACGTCGGGTTAGTTTAGGTCCGGTTAGGTTATGTCGGGTTAGGTTAGGTCGGGTTATGTTCGGTCGGTTTAGGTTAGGTCGAGTTAGGTTAGGTCGGGTTAGGTTAGTTCGGGTTAGGTTAGGTCGGGTTAGGTTAGGTCGGGTTAGGTTAGGTCGGGTTAGGTTAGGTCGGGTTAGGTTAGGTCGGGTTTGGTTAGGTCGGGTTTGGTTAGGTCGGGTTTGGTTAGGTCGGGTTTGGTTAGGTCGGGTTTGGTTAGGTCGGGTTTGGTTAGGTCGGGTTTGGTTTGGTCGGGTTTGGTTTGGTCGGGTTTGGTTTGGTCGGGTTTGGTTTGGTCGGGTTTGGTTTGGTCGGGTTTGGTTTGGTCGGGTTAGGTTAGGTCTGTTTAGGTTATGTCGGTTTAGGTTTGGTTAGGTTGAGTTAAGTTTTGTTAATTTGGGTTAGATTAGGTCGTCGGGTTAGATTAGGTCGCCGGGTTATGTTAGGTCGTCGGGTTAATTTAGGGTGTCGGGTTTGGTTTGGTCGTGTTAGGTTAGGTCGTGTTAGGTTAGGTCGTGTTAGGTTAGGTCGGGTCAATTAGGTCGGATGTGGTTGCGTCGGGTTATGTTAGGACGTGTTATGTTAGGTCGGGTTAGGTTAGGTCGGGTTAGGTTAGGTCGGGTTAGGTTAGGTCGGGTTAGGTTAGGTCGGGTTAGGTTAGGTCGGGTTAGGTTAGGTCGGGTTAGGTTAGGTCGGGTTAGGTTAGGTCGGGTTAGGTTAGGTCGGGTTAGGTTAGGTCGGGTTATGTTAGGTCGGGTTAGGGTAGGTTGGGTTAGGTTAAGTATTGTTAGGTTTGGTCGTGCTATGTTAGGTCTGGTACCTTTTTAGAGGTGCATTTAAAGATCATGTCTGTCATATATTAATGTCTTTATATATATATACATATATATATATATATATATATATATATATATATATATATATATATATATATATATATATATATATGTACTACCTCCTTCGAACTTATGATACGTTCCCTTTTAATAATTACTTGTGAAACCACAATGGACCCTCTTAAAATGTGTAACTTAGGGGCTAGGTTTTATTAGACGTTTCTTTCTTTTGGTGTGCATGGCCTGTTCCTGCAATAGGGCACACTTTTTTCCGGACATCCTGTGCGTGTGTGTGTCCGCCAATCAAATCTCAACTATAGGCAGTTCGGAATAAAGTGAACACTCGAAAAAGCCCTGCTAAAGATCTATTTCCAGCCAATTCGTATCTTTCCGCGTGTAGCAGCTAACGACGGGAAAAGTCTAACCTCCTTGGGACACGTCACTTTATGTTTGCGCGTGTAAGATAAATTTTTTAGTCGATGGGTACATATATAGTTTGATAAAAAAGAAGTTTATTAACTATATGAAATGCAATTATATCGCTGTCTGTTGATTTTGTTTCAGTATTGTTGTATTTAAATACGAATAAACACGGAACTATGTTGTGTTATTTCGTTGCCAACCATACAAGCAGTAAGGTGACTATCGGTAATGTTGAATTATATGTAGTAACAGCTAGTGATATTTTTCAAAGGTTAAATATTTAGTGTTCACTTTATTCCGAACGGCCTATACTCATCAAAATTCGATAAGATTTTTTTTGCCGAATAGAAATTTTATCAGCGGACGTTTATTTATATAGCACTATGCTGTAGTATGCTTTAAAAATAAGGGCTTGAAACCACAAAATATACAAACATGGAAAACTGTTATTTTTATATTTTTAATATGATAATATCTAGGCCTCTGTCGTAACCGAATTTCAAAAATACTCGCGTTTTGATTTGCAAATTATTTTAATATCTGTAAACCTCTAGCACAGAGATTTTCTCGAAAGTAAAGCTTTCAACCGAATAGTGCTACATAATTAAACGTCCCCTGATAAAATATCTACCCGGAAAAATAATCTCATCGAGATTTGATGAGTAGATCGGAATTTTTGACGATTAAGTATTCCAGTCGTCCGCTGGACATCTTACCTTTCTATATCCCTTAAGGCTCGGTTTCAGTCGCCACATTGAATTTTATTATTTTTCGTTTTTTTTTTTTTTTTTTTTTTTTTTTTTTTTTTTTTTTTTTTTTTTTTTTTTTTTTTTTTTTTTTTTTTTTTTTTTTTTTTTTTTTTTTTTTTTTTTTTGGGAATTCTAATAAGAGAAATGTGAAATAAGCGATTATACCTCAAATTCTATTTATAATTCCCTACAGTACTGTCATAACATAGCGTAGTATAATGTATTCAAATGGAGTAAGTTATTATTGTGAGATGAATGTAGACATTTTGGTTGATTCCTTTACAAGATACATAACACCCACGTAGCAAATACATATGGGAAAAAAATGTTTAGCCCTTTTATTAAAAAAAAAATAAAATTTATGGCAAATGATTGACGGAAATGTATTAGGTGCTATTCCCTACATTATAGGAAAAATATGCATATTATTATATAGGTAGAATTCTCTCGACCAGATACAAAACATATTTATATATTTCACAAAACTTAAAACATTGATTACACTCCACATAAAGTTAAAACAGGTGTTTGCTCGACAAATGATGTAGCTCAGACGGAAAATACGAGTCTCTGATAGTTCTCAAGACCTCTAGTTAGGTTTAGGATTTCTTTTTGTTATTCAAATACACATCTACTACGTTGAAATCTGAATTATTAAACAAAAATATGAGGCATTAATTTCAATGAATTTGTCCACAAAGTTCCGAAAATATCGTGCAGTTGAGTTCATTTTTAAGAAAGAAACAAAAAAAAAAAAGAACAATGGCCTGTGACTTCATACGTGCATCCATCGTTGGCTTGAGGCTCACTATAATCAACTAAATATAAAAAATAAAATTATTGACGTCTTCTCGACTGGCCCATACTGTAATATTAAATTATCATCTAAACCCTACTCCCAAGGGTTCCTATCTTTACGTCGGCGGCAGTAAATCAGGCGTCACATCAGCAGGCCTGCCGCATACGTCTTATCACGATGGGAGTTTATTTAAGAAGAAAGAAAAATGACACTGATAGCGTCGGTCGAAACAATCGCCTCAGAGAAATAGGAATGTTCTCTTACTTAGAGAAAGAATTACTAATCATACTGATAGGCATTCCTTAAACTGCATAAAACTCTTGAGTATCTCAGCAAACAGGGGAAAAAAATCATTAATTACATAAGGTATAATATGACAAAAATCAAAATTAGCAGGTTCATACATAAATAGGAATTTAAATAGGCTTTAAAATTGAATTTAGAATTATTCATCCCAAAACATAAACATCAGTAAAATATATTAATTACATAAGTTTTAAAATAGAATTTATACTGATAATTACTTCAAAATAAAATATACAAATGTAATTCCATTACAGTACAGACCTTGCGATTTAGCTGTAAACATGTAATTACTCCGCAATGTGTGTGGCAAATTGTTTTATATTCATAATTTGCCCGACAAGTTGCGACCTGACTGTACATTACTAGCTCTACTGACATGCTTGTAATGTAGCTCAAGGTAAACAGAATTTGCGGTGTAGTCGCCGATTTAACATTTTTCTTCTGGGAATTCCAAAAAAGCGAAAAATAATAAAATTCAATAAGGTGACTGAAACCGAGCCTTAACTAAACGTTTGTGTAAGGCAGGGTGTGTTTGGCGCGAAGTGTAAAATTAACTGATTTATATTTCTCAGTAGCACACGTGAGGTCGGGTTTGCCACGCACAGCATTCGGTAACGCGACCCAGAGAATCTCCTTCATTAGCAGTGGCGTCGCGACGCCAGCCTTTCGACGCCTTAATTGCAGCAGTTAGCTCGCTGTAATGAATACTAATTACTCCACCGTCATGCACTCTTAGGGCCAAGTACCTTGCCTGATTCTCAGAGTGCTTGCACGAGCCGCGTAACAGTTTATATTCTGTTGCAGAAATAATATTCGCTAACCAGCCCTCACAAATATTTTCACGTTGGAAACAATTTTTATTAGAAATGTCTCGAAAATTTACACAATAATACAGTTGTACAATATTTACGAAAGTATTTTCTGTACATATCCAACCGATTAGCCCAAAGGATGTTAACGGAAAAGAAAAAAAAAACACTTAAAAGAAATCATCTTGTCAACAACAAAAATAATACTAATACAGTACTAATATTAACAATAATAGTAATAAAACCTCTGTACAATTTTGGGATAAAATTGTACAGTGTATTCTGACATATAATGCGTTTGCGACTTTAAATCATTAAATAAACTTCACAATTAACAAATTTATATAGGCTACATAATAATAACACTCATGAAAGCTGTGAATCTTCAACTGAAATTAAATTACTATGGCGGTAAAATATACCTACCTGATATGACTGTAATGATAGTAACAAATTATAATTTAGCCTCAGACGTAAATTTTTGAATACGGGAAAATCTTAGATTGCTGCTTGCACACGCTATGTTTATGTTAATAAAGTGTAGAAAAGTGTAGACTAGTTGGAAAAAAATTGCTTTCTAACTTTACTGTAAAGATGTAAACTTACGATGTTTTCAGTTGCTAGCAGCGTCATTATTACTCTCCTTGCAATCAAGTTTACAGATTTTTATTTTTTTATAGGTACACAAATTCTGTAAACTGTGACCCGGAGCCTAAGTTTATTTCTTCTTAAATCGTGTGCTGTGTTAAGAGTGCGTTTTAGATAAATAAACGCTGACAACATCAATTGAATACTACGCTTTTTTTCGAAGCCAATATGGATAAAATACTCAATGACAATCCTAGATAATGGTATTTGCCAACTTTATGAGTAAATATTTATCCAGAATTACTAATTCGTTACGCGTGGTCTCTTGCGCCGCAGTTAAATGCACGAGGTTCCGGCGTCAGAGATTATGCCTCAGAAGTTCGTAACACTGGAAACTGTTTTCTTTAAAACATTGGCTAAAACTATTGACAAAGATTGCTATTGTTTAATTTTCGCAAATTCGCTTCAAAAAACCTACAGTTATAGATTAATGCTTTTATCGTTGAATTACGTGCCACGCCCTCTTAATAAACATATAGTTCATGAATTCTTCCTGTGAATGTTAAAATAAAAATATTTTTGACTTTTTAAAGATTTGTGGCATTCTTATCGCAACACCTGACTGAAGAATGTTTAGACCAATTGGTTTTAGGTTGTTTACAGTAAGTTATAACTTTTTAACATCCTCTTCCTGTACATAATAATCTCTATACATAAATAATAAAGTCTGCCTTTATGTTTACATACTTTATCAGACTGCTATGTTCACGCGAAAGTTTATCATAAAAATAATCAATACATAAAGGGGAGAGGGGCAGAACGAGGTACCGAAAAATTAAGTAAAAATATTATTTACAATTTTTTATAACCTTAATTAAGGGCGCCAGTTACCATGCACTTAAAATGTGTTGCAGTGTGTTCGTAAATACGTTTTTATTAGGAAACTATTCCACTTGGGCTCATCGTGTCAATGTACGAAAAAAATACGCTTCCAACGATGGAGGTAATTTCAAAACATGACGTAATTGAAAAATAAATAGTTTCTGAGCCCCTCAGAATAGGTATTAAAAAAAGCTTTTTTTTTTTACCAGTTATATCTAAAACACTACTCACGGCATTCGTGTTAAACTACTCTAGAAACATACAATGGACTTTGCTTAAAACTCTCCACCAATAAAAATGGGGTCACCACTGAAATTGTCAGTCAGGCGAGTGATCTACGATACCACTGCAAGTTGTTTACAGTGTCTTGCGGTAGAGGCGATACCGCACCAGATAAGCCGGTCATCATCGCCTTTGACGCCGTGTCTCCCACACACAAATATACGGCTATTAAGCGGGTATTTGTATTTCCCTTGTCACTTTGCACCATTTAGAATTTGCAGAATTTCATATATTTTTTAATAAAATACTGCTATCTATTGCTTTTACTGTAGTTATGAAATTAAATTTTAAATAGCGAAAGTTTTTACTAAATACGTTTATTAAAATTATTTTCCGATTTTTTTATGTAGTCGAATTCTTAAACTAAATTTAATATCGCATTATATTAAAAACCACAGGAACTAAGTCGTGACAATTGCGAGTCAAACATATATTTTACTGAGGCGGAATCTACACACACTCCACAATATTTACAATGCTATGTTACATTATTAAATATTATTGGTAATACTGTATACAAATTTGCTGAAGGAGAAAAACGGGCTTTAAAATTCTTACTCTAAAAGCCTCGGCAGCTATTTGTTTGCAAAAGTAGAGTAGCTTTTTACTATGAGTTTGGTTCATGAGTGTGGTTGTACAGTCTGATTCAAAACAATAGCGGCAAATCTAAGACGGCAAACAGAACGTTTCTAAAAGGAGTCACATGTCTGGAAATTCATCGTTTACTGAGCACGCAAATGCACGTATTGGCTGTCGGGTACTTCCATATTTCCTGAAACAGGAGCATACGCTTCAGTAAGCGTAATTTAATTAGCCAAGTAAATAGTTGAGAGACGATATGTATCTTCACACACATACATGCACACACTACGTGATAAAGATATTTCAGAAATGGTTAACAATACGGTGAGTAAGCAATATAATTTTCAATATTGCAAGTCGTAAGCCATAAAAGAGGTAGTAATACGTAGGGCCAGGAATTTTTGGTGAAAAGATTTTTGCCCCACTTTGTTTCAGTGCCTTACGTGCACACCTGCAGCTCAACTTCAAGGTTATGGACGACTTGAAGTACACGCCCCCCGACGTCACCGCAGGGGAAAAGTACTGTGGGAAACGAAGCTTGTTTACAAACATGCTGATTTGTTAGTTGGTAATTGCAGAAAGCAAAAATGTTGCGCATTCATAGATTTGCACGCAAGGGTAAAAAATATTAGTTCCAATTTCATGGTTAAAATACGCAAATACATAAGATTAATGTTTACCTGAAAAAACGGCAAATTCCAAACAAATAATCAATTTTCTTGACGTACATCTCATCCGGGACATGTGAAGCCAAACAGCTAAATGTAGGCTAAATGTTTGGCTGCGGTATCCATGGAGATAGGAACTGTTTCCCATATCTGACTGAAGCTCCACCTCTTTTCAAGTCGTCCATTGGCAGAGTGTTTTTGTTCAGAGTCGTTATTCATTTGACTGTGCCAATCACTACATGTATAACTGTTACACATCACGTCTGTGATTTGCGGGTTTAACCTCCACACGCTGGGTGTTAACGGCATCCAATCACTGACCACAAAGCAGAGATGCAGGTGCGCACGTAAGACACTGAAACAAAGTGCTACAAAAATATTTTTGCGAAATTTCCTGTCTCTAGTAATACGTTTGTTAATGTATTTGTACTTTAAGACGAGAACAATATTTTAATTAATTAGGTCAATGTATGACACGTTAAATTGTCGAGGAGAAACTTTTATTGGCTACTGCATAAATTAAAATGTAATTGTTTATTCGCGAAACATTCCTGAAACGTGTTAAGTGTGTAATGTGTTAATTGATAACTTGTAGTAAGATTAACTTGCCTACACATGCTTAGAGATGAAAGTATATCGCGAAAATTTGTTGTGCCAACATATCCTTGAAAACACTGCAATTTCTTGCAGGATGTGTGTGTAAGGTTGAGGGACTTACCTGCCGTTGGTAGGTAGAGGGAAGCCGTCCAGAGCCCAGGAGATGTGAGGTGTTGGATTGCCTGCAGCACTGCACTTGAGAGACACGGCTGGACCAGGTTGCAGTGTCTGCTCTATGAAACTGTACAGCAGTACAGGTGGTGCGTCTGTCAACACACACACACGCGTACCCATCATGCCACTGTGTTGCGATCTGCCTTCGTAGTCATAGTTCCGTGCTTCATCGCTACAGACACGGACTTCCTGAAGAGAATTGTGCACCAACGTGTTTCAATGTCGGGATTTAGTTTTTTTACTCGAAAACAAGGCATAGTTCTGACTTTTATAAACAAACGTCTACTCGGCAAGGAAGGTCCAAAAATTATGACTAGTGGTTCGATCACTATGGAAGAATAATCGAAAACACATTTCACGTCTTTTCACGCACTCCGTTAAACAATTTCTCGACTTCTTGAACTCCTATCCAATATATTTATATACGCATGTAATTGAAGTAAAAATCACGAAGATAGCCTATTTGGGTTAGAGCTGTACTGACAATTAATAAAAAAACAATTTTCCCCATTTTCACTCCTTGGGAGTAAAATTTAGAAAAATCATAAAAAATCCTTTTTGGGTATTTACATTGGCATCATCTTGAAGTGAAAAGCAACTCTGTATTCCGAAGGGTGTAATATATATCGATAGTTAATCGAAAACAGATTTAAGATGTTTTCACCCCTAAGGTTGACTTTCGAAAAATCCTTAAATTGGTTAATGTGAATTTTTTATGACTGACCCATTGAAGTAAAAGTCATGACGATATGGCATCGTTTTCGAGCTGTGTAGGCGATTCTTAGAAAATTCATTTCACCTGTTTCCATCCCTTAGGGATCGCATTTCGAAAAATACCTTCTTAGTGCTCGCCTTCGACCTATAGAGAACCCACACAAAAATTCTCATATTCTAGACCTAGCAGTTTGGACTGCAGTTATATTTTAGGCAGTCATTCAGTCAGTCAGAGAACTTTATATACATAGGGATTGAGTATCTCAGTAATTCGCTCGACATGTTATCTTTCCATTCCCTTTAAGAGGGCGTGGCACATAATTCATCGCTAAAAGCATTAATATATAACTGTAGGTTTCTTGGAGCCAATTTGCGAAAATTAAACAATAGCAATCCTAGACAATAGTTTTAGCCAATGTTTTAAACAAATTGTTTCCAGTGTTACGAACTACTAAAGCACAATCTCTGACGCCAGAACCTAGTGTATTTAACTGCGGCGCAAGATAT
Organism: Medauroidea extradentata; assembly: GCA_003012365.1. NCBI lineage: Eukaryota > Metazoa > Arthropoda > Insecta > Phasmatodea > Phasmatidae > Medauroidea > Medauroidea extradentata. The sequence goes on along the minus strand of PNEQ01030348.1, from coordinate 30,261 downwards.
CACGCGTAACGAATCAGTAATTGTTTACTCATAAAGTTGGCAAATATCGTTATCTAGGATTGTCATTGAGTATTTTATCCATATTGGCTTGGAAAAAAGCGTAGAAATTAATTGATGTTTTCAGCGTTTATTTACCTACCACGCACTCTTAAGTGAACATCCGCAGTTCATTGTGGCTAGTGATTTGATGTTTTTAATACTGAGCGGCTTATGGTCCTACCCGCTCTTCCCAACACGTCTGGAGTCGCAGAAACATTACTCTAATTGGCTCAGTCAAATGAGTGACGCCTCTACTCAAGGACATGCTGCCAATAACCATGAAGGATAGCTACATATGTACACGTACGGCATTGGAACAAGTTGGCTGAAAATTCTTTTCACCTAAAATCAGTGATCGTTATTATTTTTACTGCACAGTAATAACGTTTTATTTACAGCGAAGGAAAATCTCTTTGATGCCGATGTGTTTGTTGTTAAGAAATCAAGCTTTACAGCAAAAGGGGAAAAAGGATATTTTTTTTGTGATAGTTAATTTTTGCTTTAACCTATTTATGAACGTTTTTAATTTCTTTGTAGTAAATGAAATTTTTTTTATCGAATACCAAACTAAATTTTCCATTACAGTAACTGCTGAAATAGTTCAATTAAAACACAAATTTATTAACCAATAATAACGTGAGCATTAAACCTAAATCCTCAACATAATTAGTGTCTTGGCAAGGACAATTTTTTTAGTGTGTACCACAGTTTGTATTTCACAATTTGTTCCGTGAATCGACTATAGAAACGAGTAACAATCATTCATAGAGCAGGCGTTCATACAGTGGACTCAGTGCGATCCTCTATGAATCAGTTTGGCAAGGAATTGTTGTTCGTGGTAAGTCATTTTGGTAAAATATAGGCTTAGGTCACGGGTTCGTATTTAGTGTGTTTTTATAAACATTGTTTAAGGGCGTTCAAGTGGAGAAAATCGTGATTTTGTATTTGTATAAAATAGGGTTAGTTTCGTAGACATTTCTTGAAAGTAACTTTCCTCTTACGGAAAATAAATTAGCTCATCCAGTTTTCCCATTATGGCGTTTCGAAGTCAGATTTTTCATATTTTTACTTCATACAAAACTTGAAAACCAATAAACATAAAACATAACGAAATGGAAAAAGTCACATCAAAACTACATGTTACGGTCTACGGCTTGATGCATATACCAACCCATTATAAAGCATTTTTTGTATTTAAAAAAATAGCCTACTAAATATAACAAAAAATAAGCAAATTTTCGAAAAGATTTTTAAATTCAATTATTTTTTTTTTGTATCAAGTTATACACTTCAAGCCGTAGACCGTGATATGTAGTGTTAATGTGATTTTTTTTTTTTTTCATTTAATTATGTTTACTGGTTTTCGAGTTTTGTATGAAGTAAAAATATACAAATTTTCACTTCGAAATGCTATAATAGGAAAACTGGCTTAGATATATTTTTTTAAAACAGGAAAATATACTCCAAAATAACGTCTATAAAACTAACATGATTTCATACAAATTTAAAATTGTATTTTTTCCCCACTTGAACAGCCTTAACGTATACTAACTGGAGCAGATGTCGTTAAATCATACACATAGCTGTTAAAATTGTTTTTACTTCCAAGAGCTGTGATGGTTTTACAATACATGCTTCCTTTGATAATATATTTATAAAATATTGTCCTCAACAATCTCTTAAAAATAACCCGTGACCTTAATACGAAATCAAGGAATACATTGTTTGAATCTCTGATAAATAAGTGATTTCTGTGACTGATATAAGTAATATCCATATGCTAATAAGTATAAATAATATGCTCATTTGCGTTTAGAATGCTTTCTAATAATAATACCTTCACAATGTAATATTTTGATATTTTTATGTTGATTTTTCTTTGCCGTTCAGTTTAATTCTGTTTTCTGTCAAGACTTCCGCTTGGCTACAGTAAACATATTTTAGGAAAAACACTGCTACGTGAGAAACTTTGTAATTTTTTCAAAACTTTTAGTAAAAGTAAATAAGGCGTTAGAAGCAAAGTAGAAAAAAATGGATAAGTTTTTAGTGGGTAACTAATAGACTACAGCAAATTTACTAATGCAAGGTTCCTACGTTTCAACTGCCATTGACTGTTAGCTATGTGTCTCTTGCAGATGTAAAAAATATGTTTTCGTAATTGGATTGATTTTGTTTTAACAACGTGTAAGTGATTTATTTATTTAATGGGGTTTGGTCTTGTTTGTACATGTATGTGTGTCTTTATTAAAACTTTCTTTCTCTGTTGTATCGTTCTAAACGTATCCTGCAATACGTCGTGTGTGATAAGAAATACTATACCTAAGTTTTTCTTCTTCTGTAACTTCTATATAATTGTAGTGTATTGTCCTTTCGACGAGCCTATGTTCATAGGACCTTTGCTTGAAAAATAAAAATTTTTAATGTAATTTTAAAATTTATATTTAATAAAACTATGAGCTAATATTTTTTTGAAAAATTTAATGTCGCTTTATTTTTGCAAAGAAATTTTACGAAGAATATTTTTGGTTCTTCAAAAAAATTATTCCTTTGGACTTTAAATACCCCGTTGGATCTTCTTGACTGCAAGCTAGCCCTGTAGGTAGAGTCGTGAAGTGTTCCTGAAAAGCTCAAGGTCACGACAGTGATAGAGCGACAAGCAGATAGATGTGTGTGTGTGCGCGCGCGCGAGCAGTAAGTGTCTCTATACATAAATCAATTAAAGTTTGTTGTTTGTTTGCAACGCATGCTTTACTATATCATCTATCCTGTTCGATTAGTTGCACGTACGAATGTTTCTGTAAAATTGAAACAATTTAAATGCAAGTGGGCGGAAGAAAAACGAGGTAGGGGCAGAATGGAATGGGGGACACAATAATTATCGTGTTAAGGCCATGATCCATCATTTATTTCAAACAATTGCAAATAACTCAAATATTTTCTAACCTTAATTCTTTGAAAAAATTTGAGACTGTGTAGTCATATGATACACAATTTTTGCTGGGGCGTTTTTTTAAAAATAATTTACCGTTTGGTAGGAAAAAATTATTTTCTTTCATTTTGCCTTATTTTGACCACGAAATGTATGATATTTCAGGAGCAAAAACAAAAAATCTGTTTGATGTATTGCAACAGAAAAATTAAAATACTAACGATGATATATATATATATATATATATATATATATATGTTAAAACTCTAAGACGAATTTTTGATATATGTATTAATTTGCGCTGAAAAAATATTTTCGAGACCACTGCAAAACTAAGGAGAGAGACCTTAAATTGAAAACCACATGGACGAAGTCGCGGGCAACAGGTAGTATATTTGCGTGTGTACATACATACATTATATATATATGTATATACATGCTGTTAATGAATGACGTTTAAAACATCCTGTAGTGAGATAGCCGACACTGAGACAATAATTTTTATGTATGACACTTGGGGTCGCAACAGTCGGGAAACGCCTTAAAATTGGTGACCAAACGTTGAACATATGTTATCACAGACGCCACACATCGCTGCATGTGTGTCTGCCAGGTGTAGTGTTCGTGTTGCGTCAAACCAATTGTGTCCACTTATCAGTGTAGCACCTGGCCCTTGTGTGCTTCTTACACGCACAGTTTACTGGGTTCCAATCTGGTGTCTCCTGTAGAGTGTTTGCTGCGCATCAGCCAAGTGTTAGTTGACACTAATGTGAAGCAGCACGCACATACATAGATAAATAAATTATATATATATATATATATATATTATAAACACGTACACAGAGAGACAGATAGAGGGGGAGAGACAGAGAGAGACTCAGACAGATATACATAGTTAGATTCAAACAGCGACAGACACAGCCTTAGATTCGTGAATAGAAGAGATATAGACTCAGAGAGAGAGAGAGAGATAGAGAGAGAGAGAGACTCAAAGAGACAGACAGACAGAGATCTATCCTCGAGGAACTTCACCAATCCCTCTTGTGATTGTCGAATCAGGCGGACACAGAGCTGATCGTCAATGTCAAAGCCGTGATCCAAACTTCTGATCTTGTCTTTGTAAAGTTCAAACCCGGGGAACTGACGCTCTCCAATCGTGCTGTATCGACTATTCGATACTCTAACCATCGATTGCTGGAATGTTTCACTCCCCATCAACTAGACAACCAAACTACTTGACAATACAGGATGAAGTTATACAGGCCAAATCGGAGCTTTCACCTGCTCGTAAACTTTTATCGACTGTTACCTGCTTCTGTAGTTACTTTTGCAAATATGTACTGAACTGAGCCAATGAACATATCAGTCTGTGTTCGTAGGCCATGGCCTTCCGAGTGGTGTCCTTGTAAACAAGTTATATTTTTATAGGATATTCATTGTACAAATAGTCAGAACTATTTATTTAATCTTTTAACCGGTATGTATCTTTCCATTATTTGTAAATTTAGGGTGTTCAAGTGCGATAAAATTATAATTTTATATTTGCATTAAATATTGGTAGTTTTGTTGCGTCTTTGTTATCTTTATTATCAGTCTGCCTTGTGACCAAAAGAAAAAGAGAATTTTTCAGGTCTGAAAGAATGCGTGCGTGGTTGATAAATAAACGCTGAAAACACCAATGATTCCTACGGTTTTTTCGAAGCAAATATAGATAAAATACTCAGTGACAATCCTAGATAATAGTATTTGCGAACTTTATGAGTAAATATTTATCCAAAATTACTAATTCGTTACACGTGATCTCTTGCGCCGCAGTTAAATGCACGAGGTTCCGGCGTCTGAGATTGTGCCTCAGGAGTTCGTAACACCGGAAACAAATTTGTTTAAAACTTTGGCTAGAACTATTGTCTAGGATTGCTGTTGTTTAATTTTTGCAAATTGATTTCAAGAAACCCACAGTTGTAGATTAATGCTTTTAGCGTTGAATTATGTACCACGCCCTGTTAAGAATGAGCAGAGAAGGTGGAAAATCGCGAGAATGTTATTTGTCAGAGTAGTCTCCAAATCAGTGTTGCGTTCTTCACCTTGTATTCAGGACCCGTAACACTTCAGCGCCACCACAGCTTTTTTTTACATTCTTCCTTACCAACTCCTGTTCTTGTCCCATTTACAATGACCTCTCACTATGCACATAAACAAAAATAATATTGGCATTATTGTTATTTTCGTTATCTCTAATGCAGTCACTTGAAAATTACTGTAAACAGGAACTTTTTTTTTTCGTTAAATAAACACATAAAAGTGCAGCCATTAAAATTTTTACTGGTCGCCATGTTGGCACTTATAAAAGCCGTGGTGTGAAATTTTTGACATTTTTTTTTTTTTTTTTCGCTAAAAGTGCGCCCCTAGCAAAATTGCGCCCTAGGCCCGTACTAAGATTAATTCTACTACAGGTTAGAAAGATCAGTGTTATAAGTTTGCCACAGGGAAACTTTCTGCCACTTGAGCGCTGGTATCGCTAGTGCACCAAACTGGCCAATCACAGAGCTTTCCTGAATTTTAAGTTACATTACGTTGATAATTTAAAACGCGAAATTGGTTTCTTTTCACTTTAAAATTAAATTAAATGACTAATATAATTTCAAAGTTTATTTATATTTAATTTTACTGTTTCGTATTTATCTGGTCTCTTAGCGATTGAAGCGAAACTAGTGGCATAAATTTTCCCTGTGCCAAGCTCTCCCATAAGAAAACGTATTTTCTTTATAACTTGTAGTAGAATTAACCTTACCCGTATCTAGTGGGCCAAGTGGTAAATCTGACCCTGCTTGTGTTATTGTACGATAGTTGTGTGGTACGATGTAGATGTTCACAGACGATCACAGACGTTCGGTGATAGTGCACCAGATATTGTCTTGTCCCAGTCAAATAGCGACTCTCCAGTAACGAAAAAAAGGAGCTGGAAATGAATATATTATATTGATAACTAGCAGACGGTCAACATTTCTCGCTATAAATCGCAATACATAAGAAGTGTTTAGTGTGTAGGGTACGGCGATGTAAGTGGGCTTTGCGTCTCGTCAGCGAGGTTAATATAGACGATGACACAACTTGGTACAATGACAGCAGCTGGGAGAGGAGAAGGCCATGGACCTGGCACGTGAGACGTGCTGTAACGTGATACGCTGGGGCCACGGGGGGGGGGGACAAATGCCCCCCCCCCTGGATTTAGAATTTTATGTGTATAAATATATTTTTTGTATTTTTAAATTTAAGTAATGCTAACTTAAGCAAATAAAACTGAAGTTTTATTACTAAAGTATCTAATTTATACATGCTTAATTAATAAAAAGATGCAACAAGGCCACTGTCGCCGAAAAAAAATCTTGTCCCCCCCCCCCCCCAGAAAAACCTGAAATGACGCTCCTGGTGATACGGAAAGTCGTTTTTCATGAATAGTTACTAAAAAATGTTTCTAATGCGTTTATCTACGAGAAGAAAACACCCTTAAAATTAAGTCCCTATGATTTTAAACACGCAGTTTGATAATTTAAAACATGATTATCAAGTTCTTCAAAAGTACTAAAAATGAGTTTTTCACGTTGCTGTAGCCGAGAAAATATCAACCGTAATCGTAAAACAAAATCATAGAAACCTGCAATGGACTTTACCACATACTTTCCACAAATAACATAACAGGGTCATTGCTTGAAGTCCCGTTGAAAAACTGTTACTACGTAAACATTGCACGCTAGTTTAGTTCTCCGCGCCTAGAGGCGATGAGGTGTTTGACGCACGGGTTATATTCGACTTATCGCCTTCCCCGTTTCCGTGCCTCAAATGTAAAATTAAACATATGGGCCACTAACTCTTAAGGAACCATCCCAGCATTCGCCTGGAGCGACTTCGGGAAACAATGGAAGACAGAAATCAGGATGGCTGGAGTCGCGGATGGAAACAGAGTCCCCCTGAATGCGAGTCGAACATGATGTCGTTGCACCTCCTCGCTCGGCTGAGGGCGAGTGTTAGACAATTTTATCATATTTTCAGTTTTCCAGCCATAACCAGAGCCAGTGATTTTTGGCGCAAAGAATTCTGCAACAATTTGTTTCAATGCCTTATGTGCACATCTGTTTCTCTGCTTCGTGATCAGTGATTGGAAGTTTTTAACTTTCGGCGTCTCGGGGTCCTTATACCTGCAAATCACGGACGTGTGGTAACATTATTCTGGTTGGCACAGTCAAATGAGCCAAGCCTCTGCCCTATTATATTCTGCCAATAACCACGAACCAGAGTCGCAGGTGTGCACGTGAGGCATTGAAACAATTTGTTGCAGAATTCTTTTCACCAAAAATCACTATCTCTAGCCATAACATTTATTAAAATTGTGTTATCAACATTTTATATTCGACAGAGCAGAGGATATATTCTTAGTAAACTGCTCGACACAAATAATAATGCAAACTTTCATGAATTTGTCATACAGAATCATTGCAAAAGAATTATAGGTAAACATTCAAGAATTCTCTTGCAATTACTCTGTATGACAAACTAATGGAACATTCCATTATTATTTATGTCAAGTAGATTACTAAGAATGTATCCTATGCTTTGTCGAAGATAAATTTTTTGTACAATTTTAATAAATGCTACGGCTCAAAAACTGAAAATACGATAAAATTGTCTAACACCTCTCCCCACTTTCCTTAAACGTGCAAGGATGTTGGAGAAGGGTGAAGGGTAGATATGTGCGGGCGTTCACTGAGAGAAAAAATTGTTTCAATGTACTAAATATATTTGTTTGGGTGATGTTTGCTTCAGCTAAACAATATTTTGTTGGTAAGACCAAGCTTGGAGTCCTCCAAACAAAATTAATTATTTCCCTCGACTAAATTATTCATTTAAACGAAATTTGTTTGTGCCAAACGTATATTTGGTTACTACAGGACGTCGAATAAATATTTTGTGTAAACAAACAACTCGTTACAGCTTGTCAACAAAATAATATTGTTAAAGGGGATTTACAACGATCCGTCGCGTCCGCCCGTCATCCGTCCGTCCGCCAGTTTTTTGGCCTGTTCCGTCCGTAAGAAATGCTAGCGATTCAAAAACCCGTCATCCGTCCGTCGTTATTCCTTTAATTTGCAATGCTACCAATGTACAAACAGAAAACTTCTGTGGGATATAAAAAAATCCCTTAAATATATTATTTATTTTTACAGATTTTTATTCAATCTATAGCTGCTTATAATTGCAAACACTGTTCTTCACCACAAGGAAATTTAACGAGTGTAAGTATTTAATAATTAAATTGCTTATGGTGTAATGTGAGTAAGCATTATGTAAAAAAAATTGCGGGCGGTGTTTTAATTTTTCCCGAATGCCAAAACTATCACTATTGTATTATAAAATAGAATTTACAGCGTAATCACATAAATAAATAAAAATTCACAGCCTTTTTATTTAAACAAACAGTTAAAATGATCGCCGCCATCTTTAGAAGGCTGTAATTTCACCCGTCCGTCCGTCGAAAGTTAAAGCTTGGCAAGCTCTCGGCGGACGAACGGATAGAATTATTCCAGACACCTGGTTGGCTAAAAGTCACGTGATCGACGGACGGATGACGGATGGACGGACGTGACGGATTGTTGTAAATCCTGCTTTAGTTATAAGTGAAGTGCTTTGAACCAACAATTTTTTTTTTTCGATGGACTAAATGATTTTGTTGGCGAAACTAAATACATTTGGTTGACTTGCGGAAGATGGCAGGCTGGCGTGCGTAGGCGATAAGATGGCGAATACTGTAGACCTCAAAATTCAAAATATAAGTTTGTGCCACAAGTAGGACGTCTAAACTGTTAATCAGCATAATTCTAGTATCTTAATTTTAGCTATAACAATTCAATGTGGTTAATTCTATTGATCACAAAAGAAAATTCCATAAACTTGAAAAACACCGCAGCTCCACAACTCGTTTGTGCTGCGGCCCTGCGGTGCACGACGTAACTATTCCTATACAAATAACAATCTCGCTGTCATGGAAGCACTCGTAGCTCAGTTGGAGCCGACCCCCCGTGGCTCAGTTGGTTGAGCGGCCGGCTTTGGGGGAGGGGGGTTCTGGGTTCGATTCTCAGGTATGACTGGGTGTAAATTTGTGTTTGTCCATTTGGGTTGTCTCACGAAAAGTACTGGGGTCACTCGAATTAAGTCACATTAAAGGGGGGAATCTTCTTAAAATAAAAATAAAAAAAAGTTGGTTAGGTCATGCATTGCAAGTGTTAAGTAAAGGGATAATGGATCAAATCCCGGCGCGGTCATACTTCAATTTTTTTTTTAGCTCTTAAAATTTTAGAAAGTTTTCAAGTTTATAAAATATAATTTTTTTAGTTCTTAAAATATTGCATTTTCGTTTGATATGGCCAACGAAATATTTTTATGACCAGCTAAATATTTGGTACTGCTAACAAAATTCAGCTATTTGCCTCAAACAAATCGAAGGAACAGAATTATTTGATACGAGCAAACAAATATTTCTTTGCCCCTATACAAACAAATGATTTGGTAAATTCAAACAAATTTTGTTTGCACCAACAAAATTTTTTTCTCAGTGATTGTTTCTGGCTGGGCTCCACCTGCGATGGTGTTATATATTTTTTGTGCCCTAGTGAAAAGGTTAAAGGGCAGAGAGGAGATGTACGCGCGGAGGGCGAGGTATGAGCATAGTGAATGGTGAAAGCTTGATGGTGATGGCGAGGGGTGAGGAAAGTGTGCTAATTTGCAGCCCGGGGCGACAATAAAATTGTTGTGCGATGGATTGTGTCGGCAGCCCGGGCGGCAATTACCCTGTCCGAGCCTTTGATCTCGCCGCGCCCGGGATCAGCGCAATTTGGCACCCGGCCCTTAGCAGTCCTCCACGGTTTCCACCCGCAGTGCAGTTGTGAGCGAGGCCAGCCTCTGATTGGCCAGCCTGGTGGACTGCCTCCACACCAGCTCCCTCCCTGCTTGCTGGGCTCATTGGACAACACTTTGTCTTTGCCTGCTAGCTGTTCTCTACGTAACTGGTACGTCAAAGTGTATTTGATTAATTTCAACGCATCATACATAGATGTCTGAACAATTTGAGTTTTCTTTTGGTCACAAGGTAGACTGAATACAACGGCAAGTTCCTGACACTTTCGTAGTCGTCGAGAGTTCTGTGCCGATGATAAACAAGCAACTAAATGCAGGACAAGTAATGTGATATCACAGTGTTAATATGCAGCCAATGAGCAGGTATTGTATTCTTGGGTTCACATATATTCTTGAAGGCTAGCCTACACATCGGCGAACCCGCGAAATTTTCCAGTCTCTAATCATACACTTTTATTGCAACAAAGGCAAAATTGTAATAAATGACGTTACATTTGTCAAGCGAAAACTATCTTCTACTACATAGTTGTTCAATGAAAAAAAAAAAGTTAAATATTTTTGTTTTATGTGCGAGTGAAATAAGTACGGCTCCTAATAAGTGTGACGCATTTTGGGGGACGGAGTGATACCTTGGTGTATTTACAAACAGTTCATTGCTGACCTACATTTATATCCACTGGTTTCTGGTGAAAAGTATTTTGCACTATATTTTATTCGTTGCCTTATGTATGCCTTATTCATCCATATCTTTGATTCATAGTAAGTTAATAAATATGTTTTTAAACTCCTAGTCTAGGGGTTGTACCCACAAATCACAGACGTGCGGTGTCGCAAAAACCTTATTCTGATTGGCTCGTTCAAATGAGTGTCGCCTTTGCACAAAGCCACACTGCCAATAACCATGAAGCACGGTGGTGCAAAATTATTTTTACAAAAAATCTGTGGATCTACCCGTGAATCTGGACCTCTTGTAGGCGCTCGGGAACAATAGCGACTTGCCAGATAGGTACAGCGGTCTCTTGTAGGCCTACCAGGCGCCGTGGGGGTAGCACATCACCATCTAGCTGTATTTCGTTGAGAAGCCCTGAGAAGGGGGGGAGGGGGAGTGTTATTCCATTATTACATTCCAATTTATTAGTTTATATGTGCAATTCGCTAGTTTTCAAATGCTCTTGAAACTAATAAATTCTTCCAGAAGACCAAATTATATTCTAAGTTGTTGTACCTCCGTACTAGACTCTGATACATGTAAATGAATATATATATATATATATATATATATATATATATATATATATAAATTCTCGTGTCACAGTGTTTGTTTCCATACTCCTCCGAAACGGCTTAACCGATTTCTATGAAATTTTGTATATACATTCGGTAGGTCTGCGAATAGGTTTTTATCTATATTTTATACTCCTAAGTGCTATTATTAAGTAAATATTTTTAATTTATTTATGTGCAAAACAATGTTTGTCGGGGCAGCTAGTGTGTGTCTGTGTGTGTGTGTGTGTGTATATATATATATATATATATATAGTTGTGAAAGATTGGAGCATATAATCAGTATAGAGAAGAATGTAATATGCTATCATATTTTGATGGTTTTCACTAACAATCAACAGACGACACCAGATGATATCAAACATCCTTAAAATATCATACTCTATTAGAAAATTACATAATGACAAAGAAAGTATCCAAAAATTATGAAAATAACCGTATTATTCATACAAATTATTAAGACAAAAACTGAGGTACCGTCTAAGATCTCTACGAGTTATAATCCGTGAATATTTCCAAACTCACAAGAATATTATAGTGCTTACGTTAGTGTCAAAGGGAAACATTCTTGTATATACACACACATTTTGGTATTATACTTCACTAGTTTTCAATACTTCGTATGCATTTAAGAATCAGAAATATTTCAATACGTTTGTGTGAATGTTAATTAAAATTTTATCCGATTGAATGATTTCCATAAAAGTTCTTTAAAATTCATTACTTTGGTGAATCTCCAAAGCTAAAGTAGCATTTAAGTCGATACGTATTCCTTGAATTTGATAAATGAAACTACGGCAGTGAACATGAGTTCTGTCACGCTGTACCTCTGGGGAACTCTGAGCAGTTTATTTTCCTATCAAAGGTGTGGAGAATCATGATGAAACTGTTAAAACGTAAATTCGTTAGCAAATATGAATATGGCAGTGTTCAATTGTTTGCATAGCCATATCCTCCTCTGTTCCTTCTGCGTCTTGTTATTTCTTGTGCAATTCCAAAAAATAAGTTTATCCTACAGCTGGAACCTGGTGTCCATATTCTGACGATTTTTAAAATTCAACGAAAAATATGCTGTCTTTTGTTATTCTTTTATTGAAGGTGGCACCAATGCTCTTGATCAACTCACTTCGGGGAAGAAAGGAAACATTAGCATACAAAAATTATTTAAAAATGTGTAAATCAAAAAATTATTACTTGACAACCAAAATAATATATTAAGGAGAACTAATTATAAACGGCAATTTATATGTTAAAATACGCGGAAAAGATATGTTAAATTAATATATTATTATTCATGGAACGTATGTGGTCAGTTGTTTGAACATGATCCCTCTAAAACAATATTATCTACATCGAGCCATTATGTTATTAATTTAAACATGAAAAGACACCAAAAAATACTGGAAACTAATTTAAATGTATTAAAACCACGTAAACATTAATTTCCATAAACAGAACAATCAGCTCGGAAATCACATGGCATTTCCAAATATACTTGTTACATTGTCTTTCGTTACTTATCTTGGGAGCTTGGACAATGTTCTGGGTTCCTCTCTCGTAGCCACCTTCTATTCATACGAATTAAGAGCGCGTGGTAGATAAATTAACACTGAAATAATCAATTTATTTCCCCGCTTTTTTCGAAGCCACTACGGATAAAATACTCAATGACAATCCTAGATAATGGTAGTTGCTAACTTTATGTGTAAATATTTATTCAGAATTACTAATTAGTTAAGCATGATCTCTTGCGCCGCAGTTAAATGCACGAGGTTCCGGCGTCAGAGATTGTGCCTCAGAAGTTCGTAACACTGGAAACAATTTTGTTTAAAATGTTGTCTAAAACTATTGTCTAGGATTGCTATTGTTTAATTTTCGCAAATTGGCTTCAAGAAACCTACAGTTATAGATATATTATTTTAGCGTTGAAATATGTACCACGCCCTCTTAAGGCCATTCGCTTCTGTTTCTACTAGTTTGACGAGAGTCATTTTTTAAGCCTAAACGAGACCAGATGTAAAAAACCGGTTTGGCAGTTTTGTTTAATGGTTTCCACCAACCAATGGCAACTGTTTTTCAAGTCAGTAAATACTTATATTTCAGTTAATTACATAATCAATGAAATTTTTATTCATTGATTTATTAGTCGAAACCACACAATTTACAGTCTTGAAAAAAAAAGCTATCGCGGAAAATATTATTTTAATCAAAACTTTAAACATATTTGTGACACTTCCTTTCGTATAAGCTTAAAAAAATTACATTAGCGAAAGCAGTAGAAAAAGTGTAGCATAGCCTTATAGATGGTAAATCTACTTGCGTGACCTTAACTTAATATGTGTGAGTATTTTTAAATTTTGAATAATTTAATAACATCACTTGGACTTAAGTATGTGAATTCTGAAAATATTTGGTTCACATAGAAATCTTTGAAGTATTACTGATCAACTAATATTTCATGCTGAGTAAAACGTAATTTTATCACGCGTAATCGTGTTTCGAAGGTTTAAATAGGCCAGTTTCCTACGTTTACTATGTTGTTATTATTCATGGCTCTAAATATTGTTTATTTGATTGAGGGCAACCCGATAATTCTAAATGTGTACTCAAGTGTAGCTGTAACGTTTAGGGAAAGTCAATAGCAGTTTAATGAAGGCATATTTAAAAGAAATGTAGTGGAAAATATAAGTTAACAGGCCTACCCACGTTCTAATTATTATAAAATTAGTTATATTAATGTCAGGAATTACCTCAAAAATCAGTAAGACACAAGCGATGATTTTCCATAAACGTTACAGCTACACTTGAGTATAAATTTAGAATTATCGGGTTGCCCTTTTAGCTTAGTACACCATGACTCACATAAGTATAGTTTTTAAATATAAAAAATTCAACTTAAGTAATGGTATGTGAAATGCTCTTGTGATTTGTCGGACACTTAAAGCCTTCAGTACGTAACAGGGATTTTACAAATGTAGGTGTAGACTACGCATACAAATGTGTAACTTTGAAAGGAATACGTAGCAAATAAAGCTAGATCTGAATAGGACATGACAAAGATTTGGGTGAGTTTTAAGTGGTTGTTACTTTGTTGTCCCTTAAAGCTTATACATATTCTCACATTACGTGGCTAGGTTTAGTTACACTAAAAAAAAAAAAACAGTGTAGATTTGCCACACGTGCTTATAGGAGCGGTAAGAAAGTATGTATGGTAAAATTGTTTTCCAGACGTACATCGTTGCACACCTAAACTTTTTATAAAACAGTCAAATGTATACTACAGTTACCAAACTTGTGTAGTAACAAGTAACAGGTTGAATATGTTCACGGCGGAAGTATGGTAACTGTCCCTTGCTGTGTTTAAGTTAATTACTTCCTATACATTTTAGGAAGTTTTTTTTCGGTATACTTACTAATAACTGATTCAGTGTAGTTATCCATTTGATCAAGTAAAGAGTCAAGACATGTTGAATTCACATTGAACTTTTTTTAGTATTACCACCCTAGTAATTTTTTTTAAATATAAGTTTAATAATGTATATATTAAGAAGCGTTCGGAGTTGTGTAATTACCGAGCATGACTAAAATAATTACAAAAAAGTAGCCTCTCGTTTATTTGTACCGATATCCAGTTGTTTTGGATAAAATAATTTTTTTTAAACACACAGCTATTTTAGTCTAATTTACAGTTAAATATTCAGTAGTAGGGGCCTACACATACATAGAAGTAAGACTTAAAAAAAAGTGATAATCTTCTATACGTGAGTGAATGACACGAAAGAGGAATTGTTATGGTAAAGAAATGGTTTAAGCGGTTCATATTCGTGAAATATTATATTTTCACATCTAACGGCAACTCCGACATGATCAACATAATTCATTTGAATAGTCAGAGAGGCGCATAAATTGAAATATTTCGTTTTACTATAGAGCTGGCAAAATTATCATTTTTTTTAAATATAATACTAACACACAAAAAGTTTTTAAATAATGAAGTGTCTGTGTAAGATAATGAAAACATAAACTTGCTTTGTTCTAAACGCCATTTATTCTGCCTTTATAAGTAGCCTATATTTTCATAAAATTATAAATATACAGGTTTGCGTTCCTTTTTCCTTCACACTAGGAGCGAAACATGCACGTTAAAGAAGCTTTTTTTTTTTTTTTCACAACGTAAAATACTATTTCCGTTTTTTATTGCCACGGAGTAAATAATGTGAAACATATACATATTTTGTACCGGTGTAAATTTGTTTGCTCTGCTAAAGTGTATACAAAAAATATTTTGTATAATATTATATACCCGCATTTAAATCACCACTGAGTATATATAGAAACACTAAAACAGAAACAAAACGAAGGTTCAAAACATTATTGAATTTTGTTACCGTTTTTCGTAAGTCTGTTCAAATCCTGCTTATATATGAATTCATAGTAAATTTGTCAGCGCAGCGAATGTCAAACGAAGGATCAAAATAAACAAACGCCTAAATAAATTTGATTACGACAGAATTTTTCGTAATATTAAAGAGATAGTTTTTTATTTTTCTAATTTTTCACACCTAAAAATAATTTATCGCACAACACAAACAGGATTTTTTATGAAAGAACTCCGTGACAGTACCCAAATGATATCCCGAACCTTTTTTCCTTTTCGTTTCGACAGATATTTCGAGTGTATTAACATCAAAGATCACATGCTAACACAATACTAACTTTCGAGAGGTAACGAAAATTCAAGAAGTAAATTAATGGATAATTTTATCTTGTCAGTTGGAAACAAAACTCAGAATAAGCAAGCCCTCCTTAGCAGTGGCAACTCTTTGCGCGCCTCGTCATGCACTGGTTTGTAAGGACGAAATTACGTTATGTATGTAGCCAGCATGGTACACGCAGTTCGGGATAAAATGTACACTAAAAAATTATCACTGCCTATTACTGCATAAAATTCCACACTGACAGTGGTTGACTAACTCACAATATTGTTGGCAACGAATAACCAAAAGTATTTCCAAGTATTTTCAAATAAAAACTTAATTCTGAATAAAAATAAATTAAAATCGACATATTTGTATCTTAATATGACTGCACAAACATCAAGCGCCATGTCCGGAGAGGTTAGAAGTTTCCCGTCGTATCCCACACACAGTTTATCTGCGATCAACGGCACGGAGTTCATAGTTTTACCAAGAGATAGCAACAACATGCTTTATTACCAAATAGATGCACTCAACGCGTCACGTACGATGATAAA
This sequence comes from Medauroidea extradentata, assembly GCA_003012365.1. Taxonomy (NCBI): domain Eukaryota; kingdom Metazoa; phylum Arthropoda; class Insecta; order Phasmatodea; family Phasmatidae; genus Medauroidea; species Medauroidea extradentata. Next base: position 13,846 of record PNEQ01030348.1, on the reverse strand, counting down.
TATGTTACATTTGTCACGCATGCAAACGTATCAGAACATAATGTATGTCGATAGAGTTGACAAATTTATTTCGAAGCTCGTGTTTACAATTCAATCCGTGTTGAACGTATTTGTTGTTTCTTGAGAGTAATTGGAATAAGAAATATATTTTAAGCTTTATGCATATGTTATTATGAGCGCCATTAGCAGTTTTGTTTTTCGGGTGTGACGTGGAACAAACTGCTCACATTAATGTCTGCAGTTTGTAATTGTAATGAATATGTCGTAGGAACAAGTTGTAGCTTATAAAACTAACTGTTCACTGAACCTCACTCTCTTAAAATGGGCGAGCACTTGAACCATTTTGTTTTCTTAATTTAAGAGTGCGTGCTAGATTAATAAACTCTGAAAAAATTAATTAATTAATTTCTACGCTTTTTTCGAAGCCAATATGAATAAAGTACTCAATGACAATCCTAGATAATGGTATTTGCAAACTTTATGAGCAAATATTTATCCAAAATTACTCATTCGTTACGCGTGATATCTTGCGCCGTAGTTAAATACACGAGGTTCCGGCGTCAGAGATTGTGCCTCAGAAGCTCGTAACACTGAAAACAATTTTGTTTAAAACGTTGGCTAAAACTATTGTCTGGAATTGCTATTGTTTAATTTTTGCAAATTTTCTTCAAGAAACCTACAGTTATAGGTTAATGCTTTTAGCGTTAAATTATGCCCTCTTAAGGAGTTTCTGAAATGTTTGTTTAGTAGTATGTGGTATAAAATACTGTACGAGACTGGAGATAAGCATGGGCCTGCCTCACATGTAAGGTAGACGTTTTTACAACATTGGCAGACCTTGTACCAGGCAAGATGTGGGAAGTAATTAATGACTCCTTCCAGCTGCTGCTTGGCGAACGCCTGAGCAGTCTCTCCTGTTCCTACCTTTCCCGCCACAGCACGCACCAGATAGCAAGCATATAGGCGGTTATGAATAAAGTGAACACTCAAAATAGCGTTGCTTTTTGTCTCGTCTCTTTGTTGTCCCTTTTTTGTTATTTTTTTGTTCGTGTCTGATATCTACTGTTTTTTGTTTCGTCTCGTCGTTGTGTCGCATGTTACTTGGTTTTTTATTTTATTTGTTATTATTTTTAATTTATTATCTGTTTGTTCCTTGCTTTTTATTTGACCCGATTCCATTTTGGAAATTTCATGCTGTGTATGTATCTTGCTGACTAAAGCATACTCTGCTTATTTTATGGTTTTGCTTTTATTTGTTTAGTTTTCTTCGACAGTCATTCAAGTTGCAATGGAGAACGTCCAAGAAACTGAGTCCAGTCATGCACTCCCATTGCACAGTTCTTTCAAATATCACTCAAAATAGCCCTGCTAAATTTCTATTTTCAGCCAATTCGTATCTTTCCGCGCGTATCGACTAACGATGGGAAATTTCTCTAGCCTCACTGGACACGTCACATTATGTTTGCGCGTGAAAGGTAAATTGTGCTATCGGTAGGAACCTGTACAGTTAGATAAAAAAAAATTATTACTAATTATATAAAATTAAAATAAGTCGACTTAAGTTGATTTTATTCCCGTATTGTTGTATTTAAATTGCAAAGTACGCGGAATTATATTCGGTTGGTTCGTTGCCAACCATACAACTAGTAAGGTAACTATTGTTAATGTTTAATTATGTGCAAAAACGACTAGTGATATTTTTCAAAGGTTACATTTTTTGTGCTCACTTTATCCCGAATGACTAGACACTTGAAAAATTCGCGGGTTCACATACCTGTAGCTTAGCCTTATGTGAACTGAAGCAGACAGCAGATGCTTTCTGTTAAAGTGATATATGTTTGTGTTGGTTCCATTTCCATTATTGGCTCTGATACTTCCAGGAGCTGTCAAATATGGCAAAGGCCAATTGCGAAAGTGACGCAAACTTACAGTTGATGGCATTCTATCTTGTGCCCGAATGAAAACGCGAATTTTTCATCTTTCTACGAATGACCTGTACCATGATTACCATTGCCACACCCAGAAGCAGTTAGTCAGCTTCGTTCCAAGAAACCAGCAGCCCTTGTATCAGGCATTACAGGTTAGAGGTGTCGACTCACCTCCCAGCTGCAGCTCGGCGGAAGCCTGAGCAGTCTCGCCCTCTGCTCGCCTCACCAGGCACTGGTACATGCCGCGGTCGTCTCGGCCGACGCCTGGTATGACGAGGCGGTCCCCGGAGCCACGCGCTGACCCGGGCAGTGGCCGGCCGTCCTTGTACCAGGTGATGAGCAGCGGTCCGGCGCCACTGCGGGACGTCTCGACGCAGCGGAACTCGGCGGTGCCGCCCAGGTGGACGCTGAGAGCGGCCGGGCTCACCTCGACCTGCAGAGGCGTGGAGACGAGCAGCCGCAGCTCGGCGGACGCCTCGCCACCCGGGTTGCTGGCGGCGCAGCGGTACATGCCGGCGTCTTCTGCCGTCACCGCCTCGATCACTAGGATAGGTCCCAGCAGCCGTGTGCGAGGACCTGCCAGCATCGCCGTCGGCTCCGGTCCTCCCTGGAGACTGTACCACCTGCAACAACCGTCGAACCTTGGCCTTGACATAGATCCGTCACTTCCAGTCCACCCTGGAGCAACGACCCAACAATCCCGTGTCGAGGGCAGGCTTGGACACACTAAACTCGCCAACAAATTACGTGTACTTCAGTCTTGCATTTGTGAAGATGTTTCATTCTTAAGTTTAATACTGATTTACATTATCTGCTAATTTTTAAAGTTGTGTTGTAAATCGGTTTTAATATAATTAGGGATGTTACTGTAAGCTAGAACAGACAGAAAATTGAGAAGGAATTAGTAGAGATGATGGTTCATCGCGGGAAAACTTGACTATTTGCTAGACTTCAACATACGCTCAGCTTATGAAAAGATAACTGGCTTTTGTTTGTACATGGAGCTGTTGCCCCAATTTTACTAAGCCAATAAGAATCCCGCTGTTGTAATATTTGATGCCTGTTATTGGTCTGCAGACAGCTACGGTGTGTAAGTGGTTTCAAGGCTATGTTGGTGCAAAAAATTTTCGCGATATACCATCATCTCTAGGAATTAGTCATGGTATGTAGTCATGTTATGTAGTCATGAACTGCGCCAGCATTCTTTGTGAGTGGTTTCGAAAAAAGTTGTAAAACTAAAATCAGTATGGGCCGAATAGAGATTCGAATCTGGGACCTCCAGTTTGGTGTGTAACTACAGTGACACCTCGCTCGGGGAGTGTTTACGAAGACTATAAACACTGTTAAGTGAGTTTGACGACAAAAGGGTAGACTCAGGAATGAAAACGGAGTTATAAAGTGTAGTTTAAGAGTGTGCTTGAATAATGGTGATGAACAGTTCGCCCCATGAAGATGAGCTGTTAGCTCGTGTTGGAGGCAACGTCGTCTGTGTCGACGACTGGTTCGCCTATGTTGGAGAATTCATCGGTTATGACGACGAGATCGTCAGGCATATTAATGAGTTGTTTGACAACTTCGGCGAGCTGTTTACCTGTGGCTAAAACTTCCCGAAATTCAAAATAGTAACCTATCACCGTGCAGGTGCACACATGAGGAAATTGTGTTTGAGACACGTACATGCTCATTTGACCAGTTGTGTGACTACCAAACACCATGTTGGTGTGCAGTAGGGGGAGCATGCGGGGATTGTCCCAACTGGGAGTAAAACCGGCGTAACCTGCATATTGTTAACCTAGGACCCCCCCTCCCCCGCCTGCAGCAAGAGCTCTGATTGGCCTAGAGGGTCATTAGGGGGGCGTGGTCTTGGCTGGAATTGGTTGTTGGGGGTCTTTTGGTACGAAGAGCACCTAAGTGCCATGAGGCCTGTGATTGGCCGAGAGCTTAAGCTCCGCCCCTGGAGGGAGGGGAAATGAGGGGAATGGGCCTTTTTGGTACAAGTTGTGCCTAAGCGCCATGAAGGGGATGTGTATACCCCCTCCCTGTCCCTGTAGCCTCTCCCATCCTTATAGCATACCATTAAAGGAATACCTCTGTAGCCTCTTTCCCTCCTTATAGCATACCCGTATAGCATAGGTTTTTTTGGTGATATATTAAAAGTAGTGATGAAGGTGGTTCCTTTGACACTTTCTACGGCAGTTTTCTTGCCTTGGTGACTTCTTAGGTAGTGACTTCAAGCCCTTCGTCCATGTCGGCGACCTTCTCGACTGCTGCCGTGACCGCTGGGAATTTTCCACCTGTGTCGGGGAGTTGTTCGATAATATTGGAGACCACTTCGACTGCATCTCTCACCTCTACTATGGTGACATCTACACGATGCTGATGAGTTTATTAAAGCAGGTTTTTTTTGTTATGTAAGTAACGTTGAATAACATATGTATAGGGCATTACAAGCTAACCTATGTCTGAGACGATTCAAAGGAGACTGTTAAATATCTGTATGTATTTTAACATGTGGTAATTCATAGATTTAAAAATATATTTATAAAAATTATTTTTAAAAAATGTAATTTTTGTCTACCTTAAAATTATATGATTGAACGCATCTATGAGGTATGTATTTAACTGATTTAAAAAGCAGTCACAATTTGAAATTGTGAATGGCACTTGTATAATAAAGTGTGAGAGCAGGGTTAAAGGGGAGTGTTAGCCAATTTTATTATATTTCCAGTTTCTGCGACAAAGCATAGGAAATACTCTTGGTAAATTGCTTGGCACATATAATAATGGAACCTTTCATTAATTTGTCATGCGGAATCATTGCAAGAGAATTCTTAAATGTTAATCTATAATTATCTTGCAATGATTCTGCATGACAAGTTAATGAAAGATTCCAATATTATTTATGTCAACCAGTTTACCAAGAATATAATATCCTATGCTATGTCGAAGAGCAAATTTTGATAATGCAATTTGAATAAACGTTATAGCTAAAAAACTGAAAATACAATACAATTTTCTAACACTTCCCGTTAAGAAGGGACAGTGTTGTTGGGATTTGGTTAGGGGTATTGTGGAGCGATATTGTAGATGAGAGAGGAGGGGGTGTGGAGTGCGGGTGGAGCAAAGCAGGGTACTGAGAAGTTGATCGTGAAGCTACTCGCGAATTATTGTTTGCGTGTAAACTTTACTCTGGGTAAGGTAAATTCTACTACAGGTTAGAAAGAAAATGTGTTTTACTACGGGAGAGTTTGGCACAGGGAAGATTTCTGTCGCGAGTTTCTCTGCTATCGCTAAGGTACTAGAAATATACAAAACAGTAGTAACATTAAATTGAAATATGCATGGAGGTTTCAGAAGTTTATTTTAAAGTGAAAATATAAAATTTCGCTTTTTAAATTGTCAACTTTATGTAACTTAAAATTCAGGAAAGCACTGTGATTGGTCAGTTTGCACCCGTTACCGATACCAGCGCTCAAGCGGTAGAAACTTTCCCTGTGACAAACTTTTGATCTTTCTAACCTTTAGTAGAATTAACCTTACTCTGGATCACTCTCGGCACAACAGAAGCTGGAATTTTGTCCTACACATGCTTTCCTTGTGGGTTTTTGTACAGTTGTTTCGCGATAACGTGGGCAGTTTTGAAGACCATCTTGTCTGATATAATAATTTAAAAATATTATTTATTGTAACTGATGATGATAATTTAGAAAATCGTAAGCAGAAATGAAATTCTTTGTGTTTCACTTCGGTTGAGTTGTTTGAATTAAAAACTGGCCGTAAATTAGCTGAAAGGTAAACAGTAACTAAATACTAATGTTATGCCGAACCGCCTGTATAGTGTTGTGAGGAGGGCAAGATGACAGTGTACTGACCTGTAGTCCGGGGTGGGACAGCCTAGGGACAGACACAGCAGCACAGCCCCCTCATCCTCGGCGACGTGTACAGTTCCCGTGTGCTCGACGATGGCGGGAGCTACGATACCTCTGTGCTCTGTGGACATATGACGTCACCATACAGTCACAACCTGCCAACTGCCACTACAGGGATGGTTAATCCTACTACCTGTTAGGAAGGTACACGAAGAGTAAATATAGGGTAGAGTAGGGAGTATCCTCTATACAGCTGTGTACGAAATTGTGTGTTCAACATGTGTCACGTGACTTTAGTGAAATATGCGCGGAAAATTTGGAATAACATTGAGAGCCAAGATAATAATTGCCTAGTAATCACAACTATGTTGGGTTATTTTGGTACCTTATGAAATTACGAACTAAGGAGAGCATACTACCATATTATCGCATAGTATAATTGCGTAGAAATTACAGAACGACAAATGCAAACTATGTTTGCCACGTTACTGTTTTCCTTAACCCAGCTGTTTTTAGTAAAAAGTAAATATTAGCTACATACTTACTATAAGGTTTTGAACAGAGATCTCGGTGACACCACATGACTAAATATATATTCTGGAAGGTACGCCATGAGTTTCAAACAACACGACTGCATTTATATGCCGATAAAACATAAATGTACGACACCAAACTGTCGAGAATATGTTGGACACACATTTGTGACTTCATGTTCCCTCGCTATATATTACCTCTATGAAGGTGCACGAATTTCTTATGGACGAGTTTGGCAAGGGAAAAATTCTGCCGCCAGCTGCGCTGGAGTCGGTGATGGAGCTGCGAACTTTGCCGATGTTCCTACCGAGGATTCACGAATGTGACGTATTTTACCGGAATTAACCTTAATGACGTCACATTCGTGAATCCTCGGTATTGACCTCGGTAAAGTTCGTAGCCTCCTTGCCAACACTAACGCAACGTGCGGCAGAATTTTTCCCTTGCCAAACTAACAACATTGGTTTTCCTGACCTGTAGTAGAATAAAATGTAATATTCTCGCATGTAGAGAAACAAACAATGTGTGATGCAGGATGGGAGTAGCGAGTGAAAATAGTAACAAAAAACTAATGAACTGGCGGAAAGTCTGCAAATAAGTTCAGTGCAGGTGGCAATCTGAGTTTCAAATACGTCCGGTTAGTATATTTTGAAGTACGGAAGTTTGAAAAGTCAGTTTTCAGCAATGTTGAAGGGCTTAGAAAAAGTTTTTTTTTTTAATGAGCGTGGTTCCGACCTTGTCTGAAGATTATTTTCTTTCGAACGTAGGCACAATGGGTAACCGTGGAATATTTTCGTAGAAAAAAAACCCTGCTTACGAATACACTGGAACGAATTTGAAGCGTGGGATAGGCGGCCCCCTTAATGTGGTGTTCTTTTTATGGTTGTTTCTGGAAATACTGTATAGGAACTTCGTGTGCTCTGGCGCATTAAAGCGTACTAAGTGGGTAAGGGATGATACGTGTAGGGGTTGTGGAGGGGGAAGGTATATATTGTCGACTCAGCGCACTGATACAGCGGCGCTGCGCCGCGAGGCACAAAGCCGCCGTCCTATTGGTCGACCAAGCGCGCGGCGTTGCCAACCCTCCTCCCCCTCCGGTGTCCTGGAGTATACGCCAGCGCTCCCGACGGACGCTCGGATTAATTGATCTGGCAACGCGTGCAAACTGCTCACCTGCGGTGACAATGCATCCGTCTCGTGTTCGTCCTTCCGTGAGCTCGACTACCTCCCCTCCCCTCCCGTGCACGTCACGTGCGCACCAGATCACAACGGTGGAGCGTAAATACGACCGCGCTCCCGATCGCATATACGAACCTCGCCCAACCACCCCTCCCCCTCCCCCCGCGCCTTTTCAACGCTACAGGTCTCGACGTTTAATGACCTGTGCGGCCCGTTCTGCCCCATTTCGTGCAGCTACCAACCTCCGCGCCGCTTGGAAGCCAACCAAACAACAAGAAAAAAAATTTCCCCGGGTAAACTGCTGACACTGCGATGCGACGTGGTTGCGAATACCTTCGGGCGAAGCGCGACAGCTAAAATTTGTGTGATTTTGGTTAAGAGTTTAAAAAAAGTATCTGCTATTAGGAAGACGAAATACTTCGTGATATCGATGCTTCTATAAGACCAGAAGTGACCACCCCTCCCCCCTCCCAGAACAAACCCGAAAAAACGCGATGACTAGGGCCACGGAGTTTTCGCGAAAAGAATTTTGCCCCGGTTTGTTTCATTGCCTTACGCTCATATCTGTATCCCTGCTATAAGGCTAGTGATTGGATATTTTAACTGTCACGTGTCTTAAGGTTCTACCTGCAAATCACAGACGTGTGGTGTCGCAGTAAGCATTTTGTGATTAGCGCAGTCAAATGAGTGACGTCACTTCATTAAGACATGCTTCCAATAACCATTAAGCATACCTGCAGATTTGTATGTAAACCACTGAAACAAACTGGGGCAAAATTCTTTTCGCGAAAAGCTCATGGTCCTAGCGATAATTTATATGAATTGTAAAAATATTTGTACTTAAAAAAAAAAAGAGAACAAGTTTTAAAAACAAACACTACAAGTAATTATGTGGAATATTGTTGACATAGGTACATCTAATTTCATTTAAATTTCAAATATTGTTAAACATAAATTCTACTTGTTATTAGTTGTAAGCACCTAATGTTTAATAATATTCAAAACTGAATGTAATTTGAGTGTTTAAGTGTAAGAAAAGGTAAAATGTCTTAACTTCGCCACATTATTAATAAAGACGTTATATTATTATTATTATTATTGTTATTATTATTATAGTTAGAGTTGGGGGTTTATCGCGGGAAATTTGACTGGTTACTGGGTTCCTACGTACGTTCAGCTTAACGAAATTGCTGGCTTTATCTTGTACGTGGGGCTATTGCCCTATTTGACTGAGCCAATAAGAATCAGAATCCATCTATTGTAATATTTGATGCCTGTTATTGGTCTGCAGGCAGCTACGCTGGATCAGACGTATATCACGCAACAATATATGTTGCAAAAAACCGAATGTTTTCAAGGGTATGTTGGCACAAAATATTTTCGCGATGCACCATCATTGGAGAAAATGTTGTGGGCCAACATACGCTTGTAAACACTGTAGTTTCTTGCAACATGTATGATTGGGTGATATACATCTGACACAGCGTAGCTGTCTGCAGACAAACAGGCATCAAATATTACAATAGAGGGATTCTGATTCTTATTGGCTCAGTCAAATAGGACAACAGTCCCACGTACAAGGTGAGCCAATAATGATCTAATAAACTGAATGCGCTTTGAAATCCAGCAAAGAGTCAAGTTTTCCCGCTATAAACCAACAAATAAATAACTCTCGGAGGAAGTAACATCATGGTGTAATGGTCGGGTGAATATAGACCATGTCTAGCTCGTCACGAATAATAACGTCGAATTTTCATGTGTCTACTATCTTATGAGATACATTTTTACTGAGTACTTAGGAATCAACATCACCTCCTCAAACAACATGGAGATGGAGATACTAGCAAGGCTGCAATCAGGTAGTAGATGTCTACACGCACTACACCGTAAAAAAACTTCCTAAACTGTTCAGGAAGTTATTATCCCAGATGCAGCATGGGACAGTTACAATACTTCCGCCTTGTAAGTATGCAAACTTTGACAAATGCTACAATACATGTCTGGTAACTTTAGTATGCATTTGACTGTTTTATAATTATAGGTTTAGGAGTGTAACCATGGATGTCTGGGAAACTATTCTACCATGCCTATAATGTCTTAACGCTCCTTTACGCACGTCTGGTAAATTTACAAACTATTTTTTTAGAGTGTACATACAATGTTGAAGTCAAAGTCATAGTTACTGTCACACAGGACAAAGTTGAGGATATCTAAAACAGTAATCAGACCGGTAGTAACATATGCCAGTGAGACACGGACACGGATCAAGAAGACAGCAAGAAGATTAGTGACATTTGAGAATAAGGTGTTAAGAAAAATACATGGAGCAGTGATGGAGAATAAAGAATGGAGAGAGTAAGTCACAATAGAGAGATAAGAGAGAGGTACAATGAGCCAGACATCACAGCAAAGGTCAGGAGTCAGATATTGAGATGGTTTGGACAAGTGATCAGAAGAGGAGTCAGTATCATCAAAGATGTCATAAAAGGAGTATCAGAGGGCAGGAGACCGTTAGGGAGACTGAGGAACAGATGGAGAGATGATGTGAGGAGGATGTCCAATACTTGGGAATGGATGAAGAGGAATCACTTGACAGGGGAGGTTGGCGAGCAGTTGTACGTGAGGCTAAGGACCAACTACGGTCTCAAAGACCCTGGCAGTAAGTATGTACGTATTTTGACTACAGCCGAACTTGACTTGTCACAATCCTGGTTTTATAAGACTATTATAGTGTTGCTGTAGCTTGTGTCCACAATTTAGTGTTTAATCGTTCACTTTCATTGCAAGACTCGTTATATTATTATTGTTAGGTTTACAAAAATTGCCTTGCAGTTCGTAAATTCAACAACATTTCGGTATGTGTACTACATATACAATTATTTTTTGTATAGGGTACAGTATTTAAAGACGGGTTTTAAAGCACTCGACTAATTTACTATAAACTTAAGGATTGATTGCACATCATTAAAATTGTCTTCATCAATCAGTTTAGAAGTTTTCTTGTGAAAGTAAGAAATATCGTGTAAAATGTGAATGATCAACGAAGTTGACATTGTACATACTGTTGAAAAGCTTTTATTCGTACTAGTCTAATAGCTACTTAGAATTTGTGTATAATTATGAAATATAAATGATTTGTGACATGGAGGATGACAATTAGAGAACCTGGGAAATCGCACAAATATTGGAAGTCAACATAGTCTTCAGTAAACTGTAGTATGTTTTTATTATTATTGATTGATGTAATTTGTGACCCCTGTGAACAGTTTTGAGACAAATAACACATGTTCTTTGTTGAAGCTGTGTAGTTATAACTGAGAATGCAGAATACAGAAACATTGCTTCAAATAAATGCTAGTGAAAGGAAATAATTCGCTAGAACCCACTGTACTATACATACTCAAGCCCAGGTCTGTTTGTTCATTGTGTGTTGTTCCAGCGAGTAGCAGTTAATGGACAAATGGCCGGGGCTTGTGTATAAATAAACAATGGATTCTGACACGCATGTCGTTGAACTCGCGAAATATTCCTCTCCCTAACGATAACTAATATTGATACAAAACCTTCTGTGTTAAACACAGCACGTTTGATCCTAGAATACACACAATTTGTGTCTGTAATGATAATATTCGTCAAGATTAAAAATCTAGCGATTGGTGTTCCAAATAGAAACATGCGTGGACATGTCCAGGTTCTCTGTATGCTGGTTGGTGGATGTAACTGATGACGTCACGACCCACGGTTCATGTCTCCGAAGTTCGAAATTTGTACGTCGTCTTACACCACGGATATGGCAGGATTTCAGTTCTCAGCAGAAAAAATAAAACACTATCGAGGATACTTTGGAGGCCGTTGTGGCCGAGTGGTTAGGTGTCGGACAATGCCGCTGGTCTGCGGGTTTTCTCGAGGATCTCCCGTTTCCCCCCGCCACTTCATTCCGGCGCAGCTCACATCATGTCACCCTTCACCTAGATGTTAAGCGCTGACCTAAATCGTACTGAACTCAACTCGACGATGTTTTATAGATACGGATGCAAGACAGAAAATTATTAATTATTTTATATTTTCACAATATAGCGTTAACAAACATTCAAGTGGAAAGGATAATTCTTTCCTCATATTTTTTGCAAGATGTAAATTTGATACTGAAGTAACAAAAAAAGTAGAAAAAATTTTAATAAAAAATTTGATAAATTAAGTAATAAAAAAAGTAGAAACATTTTTAATAAACAATTTCCTTCAGAAATTTAGCTTATAATACTTTTCGTTTGAGGACGTTATCTTAAAATTTGATCTACTGGGAAGTAATTTATTTTAAAACGGATTTTCTTAAGCCTAGGCTTGGTGTGCAGAGATTAAGGCGGCCGCCTGGTTGGCGCTCGAACTGCGTGCAGTGTGTTCGGAGTAACGTTTTTTTTTATCTCAGAGACCAGTACACGTGCGTCCACAAAGCTTATCTACGACAAGAAAACAAACTTCAGACTACTTGTGAATGTGACTTTCAAGACACCATGCACATTGAAAGCATTATATTAAGGCCCTCAATTTTAACTAAAATCTAATTTTTTTGCGCGGTTGTTTCTCAAGATATATGTAACGGATTTGTTCGAAATTGAGGTCTACAAGTACATTGGACTTTGCTGCAGTGAGGCGTGTAAAATGATAGGGTCACCGCTTAAAGTCCCACAGTAAATACGTTACGGCGGGAATACTGTGCGCACATTTACGACTTTGGCCGTAGAGGCGATATAACAATACATGTGCCGGCCGACGTCGCTCGTAGCGCCTCATCGATTTTCGCGTCACACACACAGACATACCCTTCACCAGGCAGCAGCCTTAAGGAGTTTTATTTTGGGAAATGAAATGTGTGCACTGCATTTGTTAGAAATACGGCAGTGCTTATGTGAACACGTGGCAAGAATATTGGATATTGCTGAAAGAAATAATAATAATTGCTTTCTTTTATGTGAATAGTATTTATCCGTGTGAGGTCATAATAACAGATTTATAGGCCATACTCAGAAAAATTTTACCTTTTAAAGATGTATTTAAAATTTTGTATTATTATTCCATTTGTGCCATCCAGCAAAATTTTAAGTATGGACGTATAATTGCAACGTGTAATATGCATAATTAAATGATTTGATTGAATTAAAAACTTACAATTTGAGGCTATACTGATTTATTTTAATTAATATTTTGATAAATGGGTTTTAAAAGTGATCATTTTACTGTGGACCACCTATTGTGTGCGATAAAAGGCCAGAACGAAGAAATGTTTCCAAAAACTTACTTTTCTCATATATAATCTCAATACATTGAGTTATATTTATCCAGTTACTAAAGTGGACATTATCTAAAGTGCTTTAAAATATTTAGTATTTATCATGTTCTAGTAAATAAGGCTTTCCTACTATAAAGTATGCAGGTTAACCTACAGAGTTGTATACCAATATAACGGAAAGTTGCGGCACTGGTGTGATCTCTTTCTTCAAAATAGGGCTTAATTGTTCTCGGCAAAATGAGTAAATTTTAAAAGCCCAGCTAAATTATTTCTTCCAGTAAATTTCTATCTGTGTCCCCCTTACTAACATACATATTGCCATTTGACTGGCAAACAATGTATACGGGTACATATTATTTCTTACAACAGTTAAACGTAGATGTCACAATAAATCATATACAATTAATTCAAATCGGACGGTCCTTAAAAATGCTTTGTTAAATGTGAACGGCGGTGGGACTGAATCTACAGTAACTATGACAGATATCTTTGATTCTTCTACACGAACCGACACATTTTACTTCCTTTCATTAAAATTATTACAAAGCACGTGTAACAAAATAGGACAGTAATAAACTAACGGAATACGTAATACTAAACTGCAGAACTGATCTGAGTCTTAACTTCCCTAATGATATTGCTCGACAGTGTATGTGTACCACCGACTAAGTGTTTGCCCTTGGGCACCAGCGGTGTAACAAGGTAGAGGAGCTGGAAACAGCTTCTAGGCTGGTCTGTGTGGAGCCAGCAAGGAGCCACGAACTCGCAGACATGACGTTGATCGCACTAGCCGTGGGCGACAGCTATGACGACCTCGCCAGGCTTTTGATCTTGCGTAGGGCCTCGTATTTACGGGAACAACGGATAGGCGAGAACCAATGAAAAATGGGAACCTCTAAGAAAAACGAAAACACTCGGATAAACGAGAACTTCCGGATGAGCGAAAACTTTCAGATGAGCGAGAAATCCCCCGGATAAGCGAGAAACCCCCGGATGAGCAAGAAACCACTCGTCCGGACGAACGAGAATCCCCCCCGGACGAACGAGAA
>PNEQ01030347.1:0-32855 GCA_003012365.1 Medauroidea extradentata | reverse complement strand
CCTGGCCTACTACAGTGCGTGAGGTCCTTGGTTCGAATTCCAGGACGGGCATGGCATTTTGTATCATTAATTTGAGTTTAGATGGTTTGTAAACCGTCTCTTACTAAGCATAATGGCATAAAACCGGGGAACATAAATAAACCCTCTAAAATTAAGAAAATGCGTCTAATACAGGATATAGATTGTTTAATTTTTAAACGACACACTACCTAATTGAGAAATTCAGTATGTTAAAAACTGCCTTGTTGAAATTATCAATCCGTGAAAGCGACTTTTCTGTACAAACGAATTATTTACCGGTAGTTATAAAGTATCCAACTTTGTGAGCCGCGAGAACTTAAAGTTAACGAAAATCCAGAAGAATGAAGACAGATCCGTTTCGCCAAAAAGTTTCCGGAAAGTAACTACAGTTATTTTTCATTACATCCGCTGAATTTTAGATTGTTGTTACGTAAGATATGACAACACAAATCAAGTTCGTGAAGTCCATGGGTGTTACATAAGGAAATTTTGAATTTCGAGGTTTAGACGGCACTGAGATTGTTCGTAGGCAACGTGAATTCTCCTTAAAGAAACTGGAGAATGAAACACATGGCTAAATTTTTTCCCAATCTAAAATTAGAGTAGTTATCAGATAGCGTTGGCTTTTGCTACAAATTGTAACATTTGTGTAATTTTTCTTATTTTAGGCCAATTTTTTTGCTGCTTTCGCTAATTTGTATTTATTCCTTGAAAATAAGTTCTCGCCAAGAAAACAATTATCGTAAATATATTGCGATATAGCATTGGTTTAACGTAGAGGAAAACGCTATTGCCAGAATTTGCATTAGCACATCAATAATGTCAGCACAAGAAAGGTTATCTGTATGATCCGAGTTTCGTTCTTCACGTATTCGATACATAATTGTTGTGGTTATGTAAATATATCTATAGCAAAAATTAACGAGTAGTAATTTTACTAAAAAAAATAACAAAAAATGTTTCTGTGAATATAATACCCATCGAAATATGGCAGCTTAGGAAGGGATGAGGTCAGTAAACGACGAGCCCAGCCAAGTCCAGTAAACTATCAATTATTACATACAGCACAGATGTATCAGTGACGTCATTGAATTATATATATTTTAGTATTCCCAGTATACATCTAACCAATTGAAGCAATTATACTTTTTTCGCTTTTAGATTTCTTTGGGATCCGCATCACGACAATGGAGACATGAATACTAAATCAAGCACACTAGGCCTGTACGTAGCTTATGAATAAAAAGGCGAGATCAAAAACGGCTCTGTAGATTCCAGCTGCAGCGACTAGACTTTCAAGCAATGGTACTCGTCATCCAGACAATGTGAGCCGCATGTTAAGTGAAGCTGTTGTTACAACCAGTACAACCAGTGTAAGCTAAAGGAAAACAGAAGCGTTTATATGTTTGTTAATGTAAGTAAGCATGTATCAATTTATGATATTTCATAACTATTTAAATCGGCAAAATTACGTCACACTTGTCATTAACAACATGAAAGCCACATCGTAATTAATGTTAATGTAGACAACAAGCTTCAATTACTTGGTTAACAATCGTCGTCCAATAATTTTGAAAAACTTCCTTCGATCAAGATTTTATCGTATTGATAGCTCAGTTGATACAGCTATATACATGCACACACATATATGTATGTATATATGTGTGTGTGTAGTTGCAGGAATACTTGAATACATTTTACTATTACAAACGTAGAGGGTGGGTTTCTCACGCCAAAACAAGGAAAAAAAAAAAGTCCATATAAACTTAGGCCCGAAAAGTTATTAACGAAATTCTGGTTCAATGTGATGCAAGGTAACCAAAAGTAAAATGAATTATATTATTGCTAAAAGTATGCTGATGCGCTCATTTGTATCCTCTATGCAGATGTGGGAGCGTTTAACAGGCTGCGACAGTGCATCCGATGAGTGCATGTGTGGGAGGAGGCAAGAGAATGTCATTTCGAACATTTAATGCGAGTTTCTCAGATTATGACACTTTCACCGATACTAATATCAGAAACAGTGAATGTTCGAAATGAAATTCTCTTGCGTCCTCACACACGTGAACACGTCGGATCATGCACTGTCACTAGTCTGTTAAATACTCCCATATCCGCCTTTGAGGATACAGTTGAGGGCATCAGCATACTTGTATCCATAGCATCATTCAATTATCTAATAACATTAGTTTTACTACCGGTTAAATTGACACACATTGAACTGAACCCAGTCGAAAAAAGAAACAAAACTTCAATGCCTGTGTATTAATAAAACAGTACTTAAAACTTTTAAAACATATCACTAATTATATTTAACAGTGAAGAACAACAACTTTACTTTATTTAATTTAATTGTAATAATTTCACCAAACGTAGACTATAAGTATTTTACCATTTAGAGAGTAGTCCATGTATTTTCATCTCTTGAAAACAAAAACAAGCACAGCACAAATATTTCTAAAATATTTTACTTCAAAACAAGAATATTTGAAAAGCGTTTCCTTTTGAAACTGGGTCATCTATATTAACAATATTATATTTAAGTAAAGAGTAATTGATGGCTGCTGACTTTAAATCTTACAATTTAAATATAATTAAAGCACTGAAAAAAGTGCCTGGAAGAGACATTGGCAGTCAAAGGTTTTGTGTAAAATTGTTTATTAAACTTAGTAAAATGTTTGTGGAATGTTATTTGTTATCAATAGCGATGTTTAAGACAGTAAAGGGAAGAAACAAATATTGTTTTCTGGTAGTCAGCACTTGGTATGCAAGAGGTTTTGCTATGTATAATGTCAAACATGATTCTATCAAACGTGTCGCGAAAATTCAACGTAGTTCTGACCTTGAAGATGTCTGAGGAAACACGTCGTATCATAATGACAGAACTATCCTACTTTCCACACTATATCTAACGGCAAGAGTGCCTCAACATGAAGCAGGCAATCATCTCATACGCACATATGGCCTGTGACGATGAGCATTCTTGTTGAATGACTTTACAATAGTTCTTCTCATTAGGGTAACAAACGAGGATGAAGGCTATCACTGACTTGCCTTCAATATCTCCATATCTCAGGGTGCCTGATCAAAAACAAAGATTACCTGATGTCAAACTTTGCTACCACATAGGCTACCACCACCTCCACTCCAGAATTCATGCTGGTTTGTGTCTCAACTACATTGGCAGAATATGTCCACGTCATTCTAGTCCAACTATTGGTAATTAAGTGGAATGCATGTGTGGTGTGTCTAATTATTTTAATTAATGATGTAGCTAAACACTCGCACGCTATTTACTGTCTCTATAAAGATACATTGCTCGTATTTCATCACACAGTTTATTAACTTTATGGGAATGAATAATTTTAACAAAAGAGCTGACAGCTTCTTAAGGAGGCGTGATCGTATTTATCTAATGTCTGTTGGGCCATTCCTGCTCCGAAATGCTCCCACTCCAACATAACGATTCCGTTATATTTATAAAATATGCATTAATAATTTATTAATATGTCTTAAAAGAAATATTAGCTTACCTCTGTTGAGTTCTACAATCCTGGGGTGGTACATATTCCCTTTATTTTATTTTCGCCTTGCTTGCAAACAACATTCAGGCCAAGGAAAAAGTATTGCAAACGAAAACATTCGGCATTTATAAGCTGCTACTATCATGAGTTTAACCCAAGTTTCGTATAACTTCAGAAACTTTGACAGCTACTTATGGACAGCAACGATTAATATTTTGCGATATGAGTCACAATGCAAGACAACATTTACAGTACAAATAGTGAAATGTAATTCTCAGGTTTATTTTAAAATTAAAAGTGACTCATTGCGATACATTTTACAAAATGTTAATAGTTGTTGCTCATAAGTATTTGTAAGATTTTACTTATGTTGTACGAACCAGAGTATTTCTGATCGGGGCCTCAGGAATGACGAATAACTAGCCTACAGCTATCACACATGCTCAACACCCACGAACAATCACCTTGCCAACATATTAGCAGGAGCCAAGTCTTGTCAGTCTGTGGCACGGTCGTAGAAGAACAAGTCTGGACACTCACCTATCTACCAATGTATTTTGCTTGGCCCCCTTGTTGTTTGGCTGTAGTTCGTCAAGTTACCGATAATGTTGGTACTTTTTGGCGCTGTAATCCGGGCGGTCGGACTCAAACTCCGCCCACTTTTTTCCATGGTTAACATTATAAAGTAAATAAAGATTGCTGGAGCCTTACCTTAAATTTGTGAGCGAAAAAAGAATTTCATAAATTGATAAAAAAAAATACGCTTTGATAAATTGTTTATCTTAGTGGAAAGGAAGTGGGCGGAGTTTGAGTCTGGCCGCCTTAACTGCAGCACCAATAAAATACAATATTCTCGGTAACTTGGTGAACTGCAGTCAAACAACAAGGAGGTCAAGTTTCCAGGCGATTGTTCAGACCTGTTCTTCTACGGCCGTGGTCTGTGGTACTGCTCAGTTTACAAGACACTTAAATACGAGGATGAAGGCTATCACTGACTTGCCTTCAATATTCCCATATCTCAGGGTGCCCGATCAATAACAAAGATGACCTGTTTGGCTCATCTTGTCCAGCAGCACAGGCCTTGTTACAGCCCTACAATACCAGCTACTCTCGCGGCATTGAACGCCCAAGTTATCGCTCTCAGGCCACACACTAAACATCGCAGTTGCATTCTCACAGCTTTATTAGATTCTTCTAGCTGAAATTGAAAACTTGGGATGTAGTGTCTGACGGCAAGTCCTGCTGCCTGCCACTGCAGTTGTGAGATTACAGTTTCTAGTAATTCAAACAAATCCTGGGAAGCTGATATTCAGAGCAAATGAATATCTGGTAGTTATGATAGTTGCCAGTCGGTTGCACGAATTAGGAGAGGATACTGCACCTGAACTCTTCCCGTGTTTATGAGTCTTCTCCAGGACACTAGGTTGGACCCCAGCCCCAAAAATTAACATGTCTGTGTGCTTATTTGGATGGTTAGACTTGACAGCTGTGTACAATCCAGACGAAACTGAAGAGTAGAAAGTCATTTCAGCTGTAAATGTACTTTGCATTGCCCCATTACTGTATGCTGCTACACAGGTTGTTCGAAAATTTAACGCTCAAACATCGGCATGTGAAACCATATGAATAAATCAAGTAGAAAATACATGGAGACTAATACTTATACAAAATATTAAATGAGACATAATTCCAGTAAACATGGTTTATAAATTTTATTTTTAATAAATGTAAGGAAAACTAACTGTGATATAACGACGACACTCCGACCATTGCTTTAAAGATCTAAAGTCATATAGCAATTGCTAAAGTGATCACATCACACCATTATGCAAATTACAGCGTTGGCCATTCATTGGATTGAATATAATAGTTTTACTGTAAAGGTCAACAGTAATTTAGGGATTGTTGTTCAGCAGTATGGCCCGCATAGCAAAACAATTCAGTATTTATTTTGTTTCAGTTCTTTCGAAAACGCGTACAAAACTATTATTGGTGTGGACATTATAGTATCCAATTATGTTCAAAGTTGTGAAGTATAATGCCTACATAGAAAGACTTTGGTATCATTCATGCACTTCACGATGAAAAAGACGTACAAGGAAAAGTCGTTTCCAACTTTAACGTTGCGATCGCACGTTACGAAGATTTGGTGCCATGAATATGTAGTTTCTATACTTCAAGAATATTAATTAACTTTCTGTTTGCCCTGTGATCATTGTCGGGGGTACATAGCCTAACGTAGGCATCATTTAAGACATGCTGGTGTGCCAACTGCAGTGCCTTAAAGAATAAGTTAGTTGGCGAGTGTAACTGGGAGATTTTGAACACTATTCGGCTGTTAGGTTGGGAGGCCTCCACTGTCATGGCCGTGCCGCCTCCCCGAATAACGCGTTTCTCTACATACGGTCAAAACGTCACCGTTTGCTTGTCTCTTCGTTGGTGTGCATGCAAGATGTATGACGTCTCAGTATTACATGTACAGTAGGCCTACATGTCAGGCTTAAGGTTTTATTATGCGTTACTAGTAGATATATTAAACAATAAAACGTCTAGGAGTGACACACAAAACCAACCAAGTTAATATGCAAAATATTACAATTTAATAAATGTAACGTGTTATTGTTTAGTTAATGTATTGTTTTTTTTTTTTTTTTGCCGGAACTGCTGCACCACATACCATGTCTGCGCGCACATTTATCATTGCATTATTTCTTCGTTATTAATTTTAAACTAATATTTAGTATATATGACGGAGCGTTTTGGTCGGTTCATTGAAATTCAGGTTATTGTATTTAAATTCAAATTTTATATATCAATTGTGTTGAATACAATAGTCAGTTTTAAAAATAATTTTTTAACCGTACATTCACACACACATGCACCGGAAAGGCTCTCATATCTTATATTCGTTGCACCACTGATGTTACACAGCATGTGATGGAAATGCATTTTTTAAATTAGGTTTCCAGTGCTCATATATCTTTTGAAGTTTTGTTTGGGTGCAAAGTTTCTGTACATTTTCTACTTGATTTTAAATGAAGAATCACATCCAAAAGTATGGACGTTGAATTTCCGGACATACTGTACAACGTGCAGTAGTTATTTAGTAAAATGACCTGTGCTCCCTCTCAGTGTGTTATGTCGAGGTCATCTTGTTGTCGGTGTAAACAACCCGCAGTAGCACTACCAGTGGATCAACGTGCTGGTGTATCTTCTATTGAAAGAATAACCCAGCTTCTCACCTCCCAACATACCAAGTAAGTCTACAGTCTGACGTCAGTTCATAATACGTCCTATGCCTCTACAGGTTGTCCGTTAACATTAGAAACGTTGGATTAGGTCAACCACCTTCTGCTGCGTACTCATTCTACAATGAAAAGCTATTTATACTGAAAAGAGCACAGTTAACGTGGCAGTACTGTGAAAACATAGAAGCCACTCAGCATGAAAAATCAGTTACAAAATTTCGAAACTATAAGCATTTATATCAGAAACTTGATTCATTATTAGGACAGTATGTCCGTGAAGTCATGGTTCATTTCTTACCGGTCACGGGAAAGCAATAAAAGAAGATAGAAATGTTAAATCTGCACCAAATAAAAGGAAAATTCTTCAAGTTTCTGTAATATGGTGTGCACGAACACCACGAACTACGCAGCAGCGGATCAGCCAACGCCCACGCCAGTCGAGATGTGGAAGGTACAGAGGAAAGTTCATTGTGTTCTGTGGCTTGCCAAGTTCGAATCCATGACCAAAGTGCAACGTGAATATTTGGTGAAGATTTCACATTTATATCTTGTTTCGTTGATTTCCCATGACCGGTCAAAAGTGCACCATGATTTTACGAACACACACTAAATTTCTTTCTAAAATAAATGTGATTTTACAATTCATATCTCAGACAAACACTTACGGTACATAACAATCTTACGTTCAGTCTGACAATAAATAGTTAAAATAATTTTACAGTCCAATTTCCAGCAAAACATATAGTCATCCTTTGCACATACATAAAAACAGTATCAAAATGCAGGCGTGTTTTTCATTCGCCTGAGGATTCTCAGTATCGGGACTGAGATTAGAAGCACTCAGTGTGTTACGAGAACTGACTCTTGTAGTGTTAACTTAATTTCAAATCATTGTACAGACGCACTCATTACCATAACTGTAGCGGAAACAAGTACAAAACGGTTACAGGTTGTTCTTCTAACTCACTTGTATGATGGTGAGAAAGCTATTGCTCAGATAAATAGACTATATGAAGTTGATCTTTTGTTCGTTATCCTGAAACAGAATGTATTTTTACTTTAACTTTTATGAACACTTAGTTGTAGAAATGTTTGTATTTCAGGAATGTTTGAACCCGCGTTTAGCCAGAGTTTCACAGGCATCATGAAAGACGAGGCACTGCCAGGTCAAGTTCCGCAGAAGGAACGTCCTCCCTTGATCGACCTGACCTTGAACACTAGGCTACTGAAGGCATTCTGCTTGCTGGATGTAGAAGGTTGGCCCATGTGGAAGTACTACCTACAACACGTGTGTTGTGCCGCAGCCTATGTCCTTATGGCAATAACTATCGTCGCTAACACATGTGGCCTTGTGAGAGACTGGGGAGACATCGACTTGACCATCAACAGTGCCTGCTCAGTAGCCTGCACTTTCTTCATTATGCTCCGAGGTGTATACTTCACCTGCAGGCGTAGAGGCATGGCGCGACTTATCCGCCGCCTGCTGCACTTTGAGGTATAGTGCAGCATTGCTTAACCTCTCTCCTGGGTTCTGACACGAGTGCAATCATTCCGATGGCCAAGTTTAAAATGGAAATAACTCAAAATTCTTAGCTTTGAGTAAAATTCCGGTAGAAAGATTTCCGTTTCGCCGAAAAACCGATTGGTTGAAGTTAACTTGAAGTAAGAGCACAGAGGCAACTATTTAAGGTGTTTAAAATGCTTATAGTCTGCCTTTGCTGAAATTATGACACTTTAAAATAAAATAAATACACTTTTTAGCTCTTCAAATTGGCATTCATAATAATGTGACATGTTATCAAAATAAGTGAATTTACGTGTTTGTTTTCTTTTCAAGTGAGTAGATTGCACTTCTGCCTATGTTTTGGTGAGCCAAACAAAAACATAAATTTATTATTTTTTTTAGTTGTTTTCCTTTGGAACTGGGCTATCGAACTTTGTGTGTAGCAATAGTCTCTAAAAATTTACTATATTTTAAGCGATTTATCTTCCGATGGCCGCCTGGAGGAACTATTTTGCTCGTTCGAGGACCAGCAGTGAGAAGCTCATCACGCTTCTCCCTTACGTCTAGACACAAATCGCTAGAATTAAATATTGATTTCTCGTCGACAGCTCACCTCTATGAAACATTCAGTGGTGATCCTATCATTTCATGACGTAATGTTGATGATTAAGATGTTGTGTACACACCTTCACCTTTTAAAAGATTTTCATACCTTAAAGAACCACAAGAATCACCCACTTTGGCAATTTTTTACAGCGTAACAATTAACTTTACATATAAATGGAGGAGCTGAAATGGATAAACACGTGCAATGTTCTTTGAATGCAATTCCTGAACTGTCATCACTTACGCAACTTTGATCAGTTTTCGAATAAACTTGTAACAGTTGAAACTTCGTACATCGCTGGGCAGCCTAGATAGGCGGCAACCTTAAACTAACTATACCGAGTGAGAAGGCGAAGTGGTATTACGTTTGACTCGCATTCGGCATTCGATCCCCAGCTCAGACCATCTGTTTACTGTTCTCCATGGTTTCCCAATATCGCTCCAAGCAAATGTTGGTTTCCGTGAGAATTCCTCTCCTAGTTCCGGTCATTGCGTTAAGTTGTGTGTCACCACCTCTAATTAACTCGTTGTGTGCGAGACATAACTTAAAGGTCTCTTTCCTTATAGTTGTACTCTTTCCATTTGCTACATACCCAATAACCTCTCTCAAACCAGCCACTGTGGAAAACCGACTATTTCGTTCATTCACGACTAGACCAGCACCACAATCACTTCCACTTTATTTTAAATACTATTAGTTTGTTGTAGACATCTGCCTTGCTATTCATATAATTTATTATTGCCTACTAATAACAAACAAATATAGTAAAGAATTATATATGTTTCATCTTATTGAAGTTTCACTCGGTGACTACCTTTCTCAGAAAAGTAGTTTGGAACGAAAATATTATTTAACTTTTATATGTAGTTCCTACGATTTCGTTAATTGTGATATAAATCTAGCCAAAAACCTGGGGTGGAAGGAATAAAAGTAATTGTGTATTCAGTTTTATAAACTGTTATTACAAATGTGTCAAATGTCTGAATTTGTAATTGTATAATCTAATACACTGAACGAGGGAGCAAAAATAATGACACACGATGCAGTAAAGACCTTTCAAAAGTTTGTAGGAATGTAGCTTACATCTAAACTAAACACAAGCAGACATACCTGCATCAACAAGTTTTGTTAACTCTTACTGTTATGCCTGGCATGCAACTATGTACACAAATACGAGCTACGAGCGGCTAATGAGTTCTATAAATGTTGTCATTAAGAGACAAATTGTACAGCTTCTGACGTTTCTTTATTTCTTTTAGATAG
Source organism: Medauroidea extradentata (assembly GCA_003012365.1). Lineage (NCBI taxonomy): Eukaryota > Metazoa > Arthropoda > Insecta > Phasmatodea > Phasmatidae > Medauroidea > Medauroidea extradentata. The sequence goes on along the minus strand of PNEQ01030347.1, from coordinate 22,688 downwards.
TTACTAGAGTTGTTAGTAAGAGCATCTGCAATGTTAATGGAAATTTTTTGACATCAATACTTATGTAGTAAATTCCAAACCTTGAATAATTAGTACGTGAAATTTCGTCAGAAGTCATAATTATGGCAATGTTAATTTGTTGAAGTAAAGTATAATATGTAATATTTCACAGGAAATTACTCGAACTATTGTAGATTCTCAGATAACTGAAGTGTGCGAAAACGGTATTTATCAGTAGTAGAATGATTATGCCGATGTTGGCGCAAGGAGTCGGAGTGAGTAATTATACCGAGTGAGGATTTGACCGCCATGTTGTGACGTCACGGCTCCGACTGCCATGTTGGCTGACCTTGACCTTTATCCGTGACCTTGGCCTTGACCTATAACTGTGACCTTGACCTTGAGTGACAAATTACCAAAATTTTCCAAAATTTCGAAAATTTCAAAAAAAAAATTCAAAAATTCCGAAAAATAATATCTCCATCTTGTTTCCGATTGCCATCTTAGGGTTTTTTCTGAAGCTTCCGAAATTTTTTCGACTTCGCATTTCATTATAACCCCGCACGTATTTAATAAATAATTTTTTATGTAAAATGTTTTAATAAAAAACTATTTAATAAAAAACTTTACATTAAAAATAATTAAAATAAACTACTGACATGTCTTAACCGGACGAGCTCCATCGAAACTTTGACTCCCCCACCACTTTTTACATGTATATATTAATTTATCCCCCTCTCCCTTCCAATTAATTTCCTTTAATTTAATTGTCTGTTAGTCACATGATGAATTTCCCCCCTACTTTCCCCTCTCACTGACACTCGTGTTATAACCCGCACAAACCAGCTCACCCCTCTCCACTCCCCTCTATTTCCCATACATTACCACAACTTTCTTATCCTTCGTCTAAACAATTTATTTACTTTATAATTCTCACTACACAGCATGTCAACAATGTCTTCACATAGCAGCTAGACGACCGTGAGAAGTAATGACCATCGATAGAGACTACGCATTGATCATCATTTTCAAAATTATTCTATATTTTTTAAAAATATTGTTAAAATAATTTTAAAAATTTATTTAAATGCCATTAATGAATACTACTTAAACGTGACTTCTTTCTTAGCTATATACGATCGATTCCCAATAAAATCAATAAATTAATTATTAAAAATCTTTTTGATAAATATTTTTATTACAACTAAACGGACTTTATTTCCTACAAAACGTCTTCTTCTACACTCACACTCCTACCAAATTTGCTACATTTATTTAAATTTCCGATCAAATAAATCGTTCGTTTTGAAAATAACAAATTTTTCTGGTCAATTACATGTAAGACTCTTCGACTGCTTTCAAACATGACATACACATCTACATCTAAGAAGCTGACATATAATTTCATATTCATATTACTTATGCTAATCACACCACCCCTACACCCTCGCACCTACCATCCCCCCACCCACCAAATACCCCCTCACAACTCTACCTTCACTCTACAACAGTCCTGTCAGAGCCTGTCCGAACTGTTCATTACACTTTTCTACAATACATATATGCAGATATGACTTTCTCTCTGCGTAGCGAGCAGTTACAAATACACGACAACGCGCAGCTATGCAAATACCATCATCCAATCTCATATCACTGACCAGCTTCCATACCAGATCAGCTACTTCAGTTTCATATATTGCTATTTTTTATTCCATCTTTACCTTATAGACCAAAAAAAGTATTTAAATCGTAATTTTTACTCTCGTCAAACACCCAAGTTAAATAAAAACCTCTGTTTCCCTAATCATCACATTTTATGTATATGTAATCTATAATGAACTACTTGTAAAACAAACACCGCATCCCTTTAAAATATATTCAGTCTTCATTTAAAAATAATCACAGTCATGTCCATATATTGCCTGATTAAGCAACAAAAAACCTTAGTTTATTGCACTCATCAACTTTGTGTCGTCTCAATGCAAACTAAGGCCTCGTAACTAAAGCATCATCCATGCTTCGTTACCAGTTTTGACCAGGAAATCCTATGCGCCGTCATTATCATTGTTATGGTGCAAGTGGTAGTAATCACCGGCGAAGATATCACCAACAGAGGCGAAGCTACCGCAGTGCTAGTCGAAGTTGTTCAACACGAGCACACATTTCATCATAACTTATTCACTGACGTAAATAAATTCTTCTTCGCTGCTACCATTCCCATTTCCGTTGAAATTTTCGAAATTTTGGAAAATTTTTCGTAGTTTGACACTCAAGGTCAAGGTCACGGTTAAAGGTCAAGGTCAAGTTCACGGATAAAGGTCAAGGTTATCCAACATAGCGGCCGGGGCCGTGACATCACAACATGACGGTCAAATCCTCACTCGGTAGAAATCATCACTCCGACTCCTTGTGCCAACATCGTCATAATCATACTACTATCAGTTTAAACATCAAATGCAAGCTGAAATGCCATTTATAGTAATTTTTCAACCATAAAGTCGATGACATGAGTTTATATCGAGTTAATTTCCTTTTTAATTTAATTACATACTTTTTGAGCTCGGGTCACTATAATTCAATTGAATTGAACAACCGACATGAATGGTAACTGTGTGTCAAGGACTAAATTTTAAACAGTGGTTGTGTTGGACTATGGTGTTTACAGACTCGTCTCAGACTGCTGGGAATATCTGACGAGCAAGCAGACATCATGGCAAGAACCTCTCGACAAATATACATCTTGACAGTTGCTTTCTACAGCCTCGTGTTGCTGATATGGCTGGCCTGGGTGATAGTTCCTGCAGTAGCCAGTGTACCGGAGAAAAGACTACAACCACTGGTGGCCGCCTACTTCTTCGACCACAAGAAGTCTCCCAACTATGAGCTGGTGTACCTCCTTCAGTCGGTGGGCTTGCTCATGTTCATCCCAGTAGTGTGCGCCATCGACGCTATTGCCGCGGCCTTGCTGCTGCACACCAGCGCGCAGTTCCGTGTCCTTCTGCTGTCTGTCAGCTGCATGCACTGGCCTGCATCAGGAGAGGGTGTCCTGCACAGGGACAGTTACACCACTGCAGCATCAGCGCCTGCTGGCCGGGAAGACTGTTCCCGCTGGACTCTCGTGAGCTGTATTAAACATCACAACGACCTCATAGAGTAAGTCCTCCCAGCTGTCAGCTTATTAGAAGGAATACAGTGTAATGTAATTTGACAGTGATATAATACATTTTCTTTGCCTAAGAAGGCCGCCAGGTGAGGGTGTCTCTGTGTGTGTGAGGAAAATCGGTCAAGCGCTACAAGTGACGCCGGCCAGCACATGTATTGTGATACCGCCTCTACGCTTAAAGATGTACATGCGCGCGCAGTGTTCCCGCTGTAACGTTTTCACGGGGATCCCATCAATTCATTGAACGCATCGCTGCAGTAAAATCCAATATGATTGTAGAACTCAATTTCGACAACCGTCTGGAAAAGCGGATTTTACTCAGATATATCAGCATACTGGCGATGTCCACATTCCAGCGCTAACAATCGCCGCCATGGAGATAGGGTTGGATTTCCAGATTAATATTATATTAACTGCTAGATTTAGGGGTCGGAAAATTCCTCAGATATTCCGAAATGTTTTGCAAACCAGAACAGATTATGTACTTGTTAGATCAAGACAATCTACTGAATTTACGTATGTGTTGTTTAAATTATGTCCTTATAATAACACTTTACTTTTAACATAGGAAAAAGAACCGTAATACTTTTGCTAGTAGCAGTTACGCCTATATTTGCTTTCGCGCTGGACCTGCGTCTGGTTGACTGCAGGAAGCAACGATTAGCAGAACATTGCAGTTGCCGTCTTCAGCGTCTCAAAAAAGACCGACAGCTCTCTGAATAGAGTAACCCCCAGGTCACAGACGACTTATTCAGCTTGTATCCATCATATCTGTTTATATTGTTTGGGTGTTTACAAATTTCGATAGTTACTCGTACTGTTACTGGTGTGCAGTCGTTGATGTAGGTTATCACTTCTAACTGAACTCTACAAAATGTTTGAGGGCTAAGTCACCTCTTTTGTTAACAACAATCATTTTTGTTTTTAAATAAAGGTTCAAGCGAATAACCGGCAATCTTTCTTTATGGAAACATTAAATTTTACTATAACGTGCGTATTGTGGGATGAAATCGATACTGGCAGTTATTTAGTGTTTATTATTTTGTGAGAGAGAATTTGCATCGTAAAATTTTAATTAGCTTAATTGTTTAATAGTTTCGACTTAATTTTTCGAATTCAATGTATGCAATAATAGGTAAAGTAGTTAGCTTCGTCCCTATTGAGATACTTTAAATTAAATCTTGCCGAAATTTCAGTTATAAGGAATTAAGAAAACGTCATCAAAATAAATGACACGGGCTCTTAAATGAATGCATCCACTCTGCGTGATGTCTTTAAAGTCATATGCACAAGTAATCTGAAGTGTTTTCTTTTCGTAGATAATCATTGTGGATGCACGTCTTTGAGGTGAAAGAAACGTAACTCCGAATACACTGCGCGCAGTTCTAGCGCCAACCAGGCGGTCGCCTTAAATGGCTAGGCTTGGATGATAATGGTAACTGATAGTTTGAGTGGCCTGTTATATTTACGTCCGGTCAATTTGTATATTTTCACAGCATGCCAATTTAAACACATCGGTGTACATATTAACAATTTATTTTTTAAAATAATTATTGTTGACCAGACTATTACCATGTGCTTACTCTACGGATAACAATTACGCCCTATTTGCTGCACATTATTATGGCAGTTGATTTTTCTTGGTTATCCATGTACTAGTGCCTATAAGTCAGTATGTGGCCCATATATCATACCACTTACTTTAAGCAACTTCCCTCGTTATTTTAAATTCTTTCATGCCCTTAACAGTATATGTTACTCTGAAACTTCAAAGTTTTACTACATACCACGAGATCTCTTGTCTTCTTTCCTTCCATTTTGTATGACTGTAAATCTGTACTGAAAGAGATTTATGCTAGATTTTAATAATTCATTTTCACCTCGATATGTCCTGTCATAGAACATGTACTGCTTCATTCAATGATTTGTTCGATTTAATTTGTGTTTAAGCCTATTAAATATTCTGTACTTATAACTAAAAATTACTTTGAATAGGTCAACAGAAACCCAGAGGGTGAAAGGGAGGGAGAGAGGGAAATAAGAGAGGAGACTAGGGCGGGAAGTCCTACCTTACTACTGTGGACCACATTATGGCGTAAGGGCACAAAGCTTGCCGCTTTCCCTGGCTGGTAGGATGACTGTGGACTACGAAACTATATCATACTTCCATGTTGAGATAGGTGGTGTTTACAGGTTACAATGATACCAAGGAACGTACTCTATATGTGTTACATATAAATGGTTGTTATTATTTTGATTAGGAGTGTTTAGAATATACAACAAGGCCATTCAGAAGCCTTCGCAAAAATAAAAACCATTCTACCTTCAGTGAAAGATAAGACTTAAGTTAAACCACTGGCAGGTGTCTATAATGTACCACGGGGTTTCCTGTGGTTCTGAAATATTAAGTTTAAACAGGCAGAAGAATAATTACAAAAATCTATTTACACATCCGCGATTACAAATCAGCAATAGCAAAATATTCATCGACCACGAAACATTTTGTAGAGTTCAGTTAGAAGTGATAACCTACATCAACGACTACAGAATAATAACAGTACGAGTAACTATCGAAATTTGTAAACACCCTGACAATATAAACAGATAAGATGGATACAAGCTGAATAAGTCGTCTGTGACCTGGGGGTTACTCTGTTCAGAGAGCTGTCGATCTTCTTTGAGACGCTGAAGATAGCAACTTCAAATTTCTGCTGAACGTCGCTTTCTGTAGCCAACCAGACGCAGATCCAGCGCGAAAGCAAAGATAGTCGTAATTGCTATTTACAAAAGTATTGCAAAGTTCTTTTTCCTACGTTAAAAATAAAGTGTGATTATACGTACATAACTTTAGCAACACATGTATATTAAGTAGATTGTCTTGATCGAACACATACATAATCTATTCTGGTTTGCAAAATATTTCGGAATAACTGGAGAATATTCCGACACCTGAACCTAGCAGATAAATATAACATTTATCTGGAAATCCAACCCTGTCTCCATGGCGGCGATTGTTAGATCTGAAATGTGGACATCGCCAGTATGCTGCTATATATGAGCAGATGGATGACTGCAACCATTGGCAAAGAGTGGACATGTTGAAAGGAAAATTGTATTTGATTCATTGTACACTCGGAGCATGGGTATTAACGTTCGTACACGACACTACCAATAGTAAGGGCCCGGTAGTTTTCGCGAAAAGATTTTTGCCCCACTTTGTTTCAGTGTCTTACGTGCACACCTGCAGCTCAACTTCATGATTATTGACAGAGTGTGTTTGTGCAGAGTCGTTATTCATTAAACTGTGCCAATAAGTACACGGATAACTGTGACACAACACGTCTGTGATTTGCGGGTTTAACCTCCACACGCTGGGTGTTAACGGCATCCAATCACTGACCACAAAGCAGAGATGCAGGTGCGCACGTAAGGCACTGAAACAAAGTGCTGCAAAATTCTTTTCGCGAAAATTACCGGGCCCTACCAATAGTTTATAATTAGCTGCGAACGAAGCCGTATTACTGAAGAATACGTTACTCGCCTCTCGCACGCTACTGGCTGGTTGGTGTACCTGCACGTGTCAGTCTAATGGTTCAACATACATTCAGTGTTGTTTATAGTCATTGTCCAGTACTGTCTCCCTTGGATCACATCTATGCCTCGCCACTGAATGTGACAATTGTCCAAAGACACAAGTCGCACATTCCTGATGAAGCACACAGGTCAAACCACTGGAGCAACCGTTCAACATTGATGCTATGGCTATGTCACATACAGTATAGTCCTCTCAAAGGCGCATGAGCACAGGTGCTGTCTGAAACACATATATGCTCCTATAAGTGTGCTATTCGTAAATTGTGCCGTTTATTTGTTGTATTTTATTTGTATTTGTATTTTTCCGGCACGTGTGTTATTATTTCTATCATGAGAGTGAGATATTACCTAAATTTAAACTTTATTATTAATTCAAGGGGCACTATGATTATTAATTTTCAAGCAGCATTTCTCTGCTTCTGGTACCACTGTTTATTTTCACGTCTCCCAGTCCAGGCAGAGCGACCACAGGCTCGCTTCACGGGCCAGCTCGCCACGCCAGTATCAGTGTGTAATACTCGCCACGCCAGTATCAGTATGTAATAGTATCCACAGGATACACTGTACGTGCCTGGAACTAATGTTCTCACAATGTTAGAGAGAGACCGCATCTTTTTTGCGCGTCCTTGCGTTGGCACTAATCATACCTGCACTCGCCTGCAGAAACACAGATAAACTTTGCACTGCCAACCTTCGTCGCTCTGTCGCATGCAGCTCGCGCTGGGCAAGGAGTGTACTGCTTTGTCAGCACTTTTAATCACTCTATAGAGTCCATGCGACATCTATCGGCGACTTTCTAAGCTTTTCAGCGTCACCACGCTCACCGCACCGCGTCTTTTGAGCGCCATTGTGTAAGCCTCCACTCAACCGACATGACGTACCTCGGTGTTGCTCCTCGTTTTAAGGAGATGCTAGAGTTCGGGACTTAGTGCCCAAGTTGTTCTCTACTGTTCTTTCATGTCGTGTAGAGTAGTTAACTTTGTTCGCTTGTAAGTGATTTGAGGCATTTGTGATAAATTTTTAATGCTTATCATTTCGTGTACTTCAAGATACAAGCCGTCGAGTCTGCCCTCCTTAGGTGAGTCTTCCCACCGCGTCCGCCCTTGTTTGGCCCTGCTTTGTCTCGTAAAAAACTAATATTAATTCTCCCACTTTCCTTTTTATTTGTTATAGTGGAGGGTTGAAGTATTCTACTGCAAAACTTTAAGTACTTCCAGTATTCAACTGCCAAATTTTAAGTACTTGAAGTATGCTACTGGCAAATTTTAAATTCCTCAAGAATAATACTTCAGCTTAAGATTTCAACTGTACTTTAACGAGTTCTGTAACACTGCAACTTCAAGCGAAGCCATACGCTTTCAGCATGTCCTGCCTTTGGACGTTTACTCGCCGCTACGTCATATATTTCACTAAGTGCTACGTAGCCGTATAAACTTTAAATGTGTTACGTACCGTCATCCAGGTCTTTTTTGCTTTCGACTTTATATAACAAACTTAATAATTAATATATTTATTTAATAATGTTTTCAAGTAAATAACAGTTAGTATGTACGTGGGTACCCATAAGAAACTTTAATATTTAAAAAGGGTCTGAATAGCCCAGTGTATTATATCAAATTTTAAATGTAATGCGCAATTTGGTAATTCAATTTTTCTTGTATATTTAAACGACCCAGTATTTTATATAATAAATTGTAACATTCACTCTGCCTCACATTAATGTTTTATTTAACAGCTCATCATCTGGGAATTTATATTTATTTAATTTTAATCTGTAATGTTAGCTCTACATGAGCAGCAGTCATCGGCAACAGCCTGTTTAGTGTCCAGTCTCCCTGCCAGCACGCATTTAAAGAGTACGTGTAATACAAATGGTAGCAGACTATACTAAACCTAAAATACGAGAGGGAGAGATGGGACAAAATGATGGCAGCTAGTCTCTTCTGTGCTCTTTGCGCACTAATGGTGCTTGACGACACGCTAAGACAGACGCGAAACTTATCCAGTGAAGACGTATGTGAGGTTTTGTCACAAATATCATTCCATTTTTTTACTGTCTCAACAAATATATATATAATAAATACAATTTTAAACAAATAATGTCTGCATTCATGTATGGCTCAATCAGATATTTCAATGTGGCAGAGGTGCATGCAGAAACAGAAATCGGTCAAGCAAATTGCTTACAGATGTATCTAATTCATCAGTATTGAGTGACGTAACGATGTATTGGTTGCAGGTACGTGAAGGAATACGATGAGATGTACCACCATGTAATGCTGCTGCAGTTCATATATAGCTCTTTCATCATTGCACTGTGCGGGTACCAAATCATAGAGGTAAATGAATGAATTTGTTATTCGGTATATAATATAACAAAATATTTTGTAAAATGGTGTTGGAAGGTTACTGCCAATGGAATTAGGTTGTATCAGGAGGACTTAAGGAACCGAAAATTCAACAGGGTGGTGTTACATTAAAGCAGATTTACAGACAACCAACATCGTTGGGACTTAACCCTGCGCTCATCATGAGGATGCATTTTTACGTTCTAGACAGACAAACTTTTCAATTATAGTTTCCCTGCTGTGGAACTTACCACATAATTATGTCCCACTAAAAAGATCCAATTTGTTGTCAAATAATGATACTAGTAACACAGGTATTGCTGCACACAGTGTGAAAGTTCCTCCCCACGCGAATCTGTAAAATAAATAAAACTTTGATCTGAGGAACCAATCATATCTCCGTTGCAGTGATCATTCGTGCTGAAATCTGGACATCACCAGTACGCTACTACATCTGATCAGATGACCGAGTGTGACACTTTTTCAATGACACAAGTTACACATTCCTGATTATGCACATGAGTCAAACAACTGGAGAAACCCTTCAACATTGCGCTATGGTCACATACATCGCGACACTCGCAAGAAGCTTGCACAGGAACACCACTGCTAGCAGTGAAACTGTAAGCTAGTCTACCTTCTTGTAGAAGGAATGCTTCTGTGGGATAAAATTATCCACGATGCAGCAAAAAAATCACAGAAAATTTGCCGTTGATAATCTTACTAATGGGATTTATTATTAATAAACTAAGTGATAAACCGTGAAACATTTTACAACCAATACAATAAAAAAAATAAGAGCTAATCTATATTTCGCTGCATACGTCTGCTCAGAATATTATTTTTATATAATTTTAATATTATTTACATGGTTTTTGTTTATAAGATCATTTGAATGTTTTGTCAGAGATGAAAAAGTAAATTAAATTATTTGATAAAATTTATGTAAACATGTCAAACACTGATTTTATTTCATCGGTGTAATCCTGCAACTTGAATAAAACGTTCTGTCACATTGGTTAAATGAGTTGTATGAACTGATGGCATGGTGACTATCTTGGCATCTGAGCTTGGCATAGTCACATATGATGTCACTGGTACCTCCATGAGATATGGAGGCCGTGGTGGTCGAGGGATGCCGACCCCCCGTGGCTCAGTTGGTTGAGCGGCCGGCTTTGGTGCGAAGAGTTCTGGGTTCGATTCCCAGGTCTGGTTGGGTGTAAATTTGTGTTTGTTCATTGGGTCTCAAAAATTGTCACTATACAAATTGTCACACGAAAAGTACTGGGGTCACTCAAATTAAGTCACATTAGAGGGGGGAATGTTTGGTGCAGTGATGATGTAGAAGTTTCCGCATCGCCACTGCACCAAACATTTTTCTTAAAAAATAAATAAATAAAAAAAGAGGGGTCAGACCTCTCGTATCCCACCAAGGCGATCCGAGTTAGATTCCCGGTGGGGTCGGTCCCCGATTTTTTGCATGTGGGAGTCGTGCCGGACGATGCCGTTGGTCGGTAGGTTTCCTCGGGGATCTCCCGTTTCCTCGCCCTTTCATTCCGGCGTCGCTCCATACTTACATGTCATCCATCACAAGCGTTGGAGATCTCGATATTGAGTGCTGACCAAAATCTCTTACTCACGCCATGAGATATGTCATAATATGTTCGTTATTCCATTTTTATGGTCATATAATAGCGCCAACACTTGACACTGACACAACCACGCAACTACATCACAACCAGTTACTTTTTATCTGCTGCACAATATACTGTACGTTCTTAGTACATATTTAGCCAAATGTTGAAATTCCCATGCATATTATAACACCTCACCTATACGTTTTAAGATCCACAGCAAGACATTTCTTGAACTTTTTTTTCAATGGAAGTAAATGAATTTGTGTCAACTCGCAGACATATATCTGGGTAAGCACTACGACGTCAGTCTTCCAGATGAGCAGATGTCAGCTCCTGAAACGTTGAAACGAGCTCGTCTATCTCACCTTCGTTGTTTCGTCCAGACTTAACGTCTGTGAAGTCTTCGTTGTGTTATTCAGTCCTGTACCTAACTTTGTTTCCGCGCCACTAAAGGCCAGTCTATAACGGACGTGGACATGTCGCAAAGTCAACATTTAGGGAGCCACCTGCTACGCACTTTAAATGGGTTGCAGTGTGTTCGTAAATACGTTTTATTACGAAACTGTGCCACATAGGCCCATTGTACCAATGTACGAAAAGAAAAACTTCGGACTTGGGGACAGAATTCGATTATTTAAACACCATGCTCATTAAAAACATTGTTTCTAAGCCCCTTAGCATAGCTAAAAACGACATTTCAGACTGCCATACTTCAAAATGTACTGACGGGATGTATTTGAAACTCAGATTGAAACCTGCATTGAATTTTTGTTCAGACATTACACCAGTGAAATTATAAGTCCCATTGTAGAAACGGATCAGTGGAAGCTAGCACGCTAGTTCAGAGCTTGGTTCTTTGTGGCGATGCGGCGTTTGATACCCACTTCAAGGTGGCCATTATAGTTCCGTTACTTCCAAACCTCTAACATGCAGATAGGTGGCCCTCCTAATTGACGGAACATTAGACGGGTGTCCGAACATGGTGATGTCCGGACGTGAGAATCTTCAATCTGCCACTATAGTACAGTAAATACGGCGAACAAAACCTCATTGTCTTGTTTACCATTTGTAGAAAGTATGGTTATTATGTTATGAAGATATTGCCAAAGTAGTTATTTTTAAACGCCATTCATAACTATTAGTTTTTTTCATTACATTTCGAAATTCCGATTTTTTGCTGGATGTCATTTTATTTACATATTTTTCATACTATTACCGGTTTATGGGTTTACGCATAAAATGTGTCGTACTGTTTCAATTTTAACGTATAGTGTGGATTATAACTTTATCATAAAATTAATATAAAACAAGACAAAATTTGTATTTATTTTGTATGAAATGGAATTTATATTTGTGGTATAGTTATTTAAAAATTAAAAACAATAATTTTTGTCGTGTACGAAACATATTTAAGTTAAGTTGCATCATTTTTGAGTGTTTCTATTTTCAACATTATGATATTTGCGTACTAAAACAGAAATACGTATTTTGTAAAGAAAAATATACTGCTTCTTCAATCATCTTTTTAATATGGGAGAGAGTTTGGGACAGATGTTCAAAATTCAGAACATTTATTTTGGGGCACCGATTGTCTTAGGACATGCGAGGATCGAACAACACTGTGACGTCACAGGGTCATATGCACCAATCAGCGTATATTTGTCTCCAGGCACAGGTTGGGATAATGTTGTTGTAGACAGGCATTAATTGGCTGTACTCTTCTTTGTAATATATTTATAACTATGATATTATTAACTCCTTGTTTTTGGTTTATGTTTATATAGTATATTTAACTTATAAGCACATTTTTTAAATTACTAAACCACATGTAATAAGTGCAAGGATGATGGATGTTAATGTTTTTTTTATTGTTTCAGGGCTCTAATATCGGCACTGTACTGAAGTTTCTACTTCTCGGCATCTCGTTGCTCTATGAGATGTTTCTGTTCTGTAAATTCGGCGACGACATACTGCAACTGGTGAGTCTAAGTCAACGTGGATTTTCTTCCTCAAACGCTAATGAAGTTTTATAAACAACTTAAAGACGAAACAAAGTAAGTTTAGAAAATTTTGTCAGAAAACTGCCATAACCATAAATTTTATAAATGAACTGTGTATATAATGAAAATACAATATTTAATGGGGTAATAGAAATAAATGATCACATAACTCGTACGAGAACCTAATAAAGCTAATTGAAAGAAACAGCTATTATTATATTCCTTTTTACTGTAGTAACTAAAATTCAGTAATTCATTACTCATTAATCGAGAATAAATATAAAAATGTGTTTTTTATTCTTGCAAATACTGTTTAAATTGTTACTTACAAACTAAGTACGATGTATCTCCCCCCCCCCAAAAAAAAAAAGGTTCACAATGCTAATATATCGGTGGGTGCCTGACTTGTAGAGCTTGCAGTATGCTCGCAGGATGGAGCTGTGGTATTACTTACTCGCCAAGTAACTGTGTGTGCGGCTTGGTATCATGGAGGGCTCTAGCACTAACATATAATAGGCTACTGTTTGTACAGAGCCAGCAAGTAGGGAATGCTGCCTTCGCCTGTGAGTGGCTGGATGGAGACATGACGGCCATGTTCCCTGTGTGGATGATCATCATGAGGTCTCGCAGACCTTGCCATATTACCGCTTACCACGTCAAAGTACTTTGCCTGCAGACATTCGCTTCGGTAAGATATACTAGCCTTGCTTCCGTTGCTGTACAGGTTGTCCCTGAATAATGTTTAAAGCTCTTTGTCACATTGCATGAGATGCGAAGACAAGTAAAATGATACTGTATGCAGAGACTGAAAAGTACACGTAAATTAGCACGTAAGTTGTGGTGTTTGAGGTTCGCGATCTATGTTGAAATAGCAACAACTGGCGGTGTTTGCAAAATCTCTCCCATTTGCTGAACCTGAACTCTTGGCATAGCAGTTAGAAGCACAGAAGTGCAACGTTGCCAGTTTGACTGCAGCAATAGGCCTACATAGATGGGAGTTGAGAGGGTTTTACGGCCCTTTAACAACGAGGTCTTAAGGGCCTCCGCTACCACACGCTTAAAATGTGTTGCAGGGTGTCGTAAATACGTTTCTTTAGAAACTATTCCACATATACCCAAAGTGGGAAAAGAAAATAATACTCTAAACGGTAACTGAATAGTCGTTTCAAAGCATCACGTCGATTAGACAAATTATTTCGGAGCTCCTCAAAATGGTTAAAAACCGCTTCTTCAACCTTCTATATCTGAAAAAAATACTAACGGGATTCGTGTGAAACTACTCTAGGAGCGTGCAATGGACTAAGCTTAAAATTTTTCACCAATAATAAGATGGGGTTACCACAAAAAGTGTCAGTCAGGCAAGTGATCTACGATACCAAAGCTCGCCGTTTCAATGTCTTGCGGTAGAGGCGATACCGCACTAGATGAGCCTCTCTCACACAAACACACGGCCAGTAGGCGGGAGCCTTAAGAATCGATGAGGGTGAAGCGCAGTGAAGGAACAACACAACAACAGCCATGCCCGAGTCGGGATTCGAACCCAGGACCGCTCACACCATAGACCGGCTCCTACGCTACGGAGGCCGGCAGGCCTACATAGAGTACCTCGATAACAAATCAATGAGGGTGACTGAGGTGATATGGAGCTCGTCTGGAAAGAAAAGACAGGGTAAACTGCAGCTCCCCGTAACACCCCGTCTACCTTCGGTATAATCATATACGAGTCTCACATGTGAGATCCTGGGAGTGAACCCAAACCGAGCGTTGAACCGCCCTCCTTCCTCCGGACTGTCAGCTCGGGCCACTTGACGCGTTGGTAGACGTCGTAGAGGCTACATAAACGTAAATTGCGAACCTCACAGACCACAAATTGTGTGTTGATTTTCAGGTAGGTTTATTTGTCAGTATCTTCAAACCTGATTATCTGTATAATGTTATCGCTCTTCGCATCGCCTATACAACAGGACGAAGATATTTAAAAGCTATTCAGGGACATTCCGTAGAAGACTTTCAAAGACGATCAGTCACCAACACTTATAGTCCTCGGTTTATATATTTCATATTGACAATATTGTACATAGATCGCAGACTTTTACGTCTACAATATTTGAGTTATATATGTACACCTTCAGGTTCTGGATTCGGGGTGTCAAGAGAAGGCACTTACCACCCAATATTTTTGAGAAAAAAATATTTTGCACACTGTTCACTTTCGCATAAAGAGTATTTCTTCATATAGTACTCACGACAATAACTTGACCGAAAACTGCTTAAATAGCACCATGATACACCTGTAAATAGAAATTTCCTCGGGAAGGGGGGGGGGAATCTCCTCCGCCCTTTAATTTGCTGGATTGGTGTCTCTTTATTGTCCCACTCCCTTCCCAAATCGAAATGCTGAAATCCCACCCATGTCAATCCTCCGTAGATTATAAGGAAAATAAATAATGAACAATCATTAGGTTCATATATTGAAAATGAGAGAATAACTACTACGTCATGGATATTACAGATGCGAAGGGTTTACGAAACTGTCTGGATGAAGAGGTCAGTTATTTCACATTAATGTATTTCTTTCTTTCTCTCTCTTTTCGTTTGGTTAAGATATTGCTTGGAAATTTTTATTGTTTTATTAATCTGTTAACTTGTAATTTCAGCTGGTTACGAACCGATCTGCTAAATTTATGATATTAAAAATATTTGCTGTCATTGTCTGTGCACACATCTTCTTCCATTCGTTTAACCATACATCTGAAAAATTGACTCCCCCCATAAATTAATTGTCTCAATAGTTTTATTAATTACTAAAATAGACAAATGTATTATAGCTAGATTATTTTATTCATACCCATAGTACTATGATTTATTATCATTGTTTCGCGTTTTAAAGTAATGCAAAACTTGTACTACTATGCAATTGTTGTTAACAATTAAGCTACGAAAATTTTTTATTTTAAGTGTGTTATTTTCTGCTAGTGTTATTTATAACCAAATCAGGCCTTTAGCATTCTGTACGTAGAACAGATGCATAAACCTAATTAACCCGGTAATTATAATAAATTGACAAGTTAAGGCAATCACAATTAGTAAGCGTAACAATCAGCAAATTTAGGGTAAACGTGAACATTTTAAAACTTTCTGAACGTTGGCCATTTTGGTAAACGATGATAGTCGTTGCCAGCCGAACGTAAATAAGTTCGTAACGATTTGAAACGGTTACGTATTGTCGCACCCTTCCGTCCGGAGAATAACGTTAGGCTGCGATCACGTTCGATTTGCATTTTTTTTTTTTTTTTTTTTTAATTTTATTGTCTTATAAGTTTCAATGAGCTCTAGGCTCGTTACAGAATCTGTACAGAATATATTCTAAATGGAATTTTGGCGGGGAGGGGGGAGGCTGGAGGGGTCCTACGGGTTTTTGTAAGGGGGGAAAAGGGTTTTGTTTGGATTTAGCAGTCACAATTAAACGTTATAAAATAAAATATGCATTTCTGCAGTTGCAAACCAAAGCAACAATACAGACGTGATTCTACAACAAGGCATTCAACATTACTTAAAACATATAAGGTCCAAACATACTATAAGAAGGGAACTATGTAATGACTGATGTTATGTTGAACTATCATCTGCAAGCGGTTTTTTTTTTTAAAATTACCTACTTGCAAGCACAACTTTAGCAATAGCGGTTACAGTAGTCAGTACATAACAATACGACATTCTTATCTGCAGTACACCTCATAATTATTTACAAGAATCCTTTTGTATACATAATATATGTGTAACACTTAAATGATGGCATACCATTCAGCTAACATTTAAACTATAGGTTTAACATATCTTATAGGAAAGGAACAGATGTGACAATTAATGCAGTTATACATAATATCAGCTTATAATAAATTTCGAAATGTACAACCATGTCCTTTGTAGAGTTACTTATACTATTTTATCCCTTACACCTGCTTACTAAAGCTCAGCTCTTTACACAGAGACTAGTCACTCAAAAGGGGTCACAAGTTTTAGCTGTAGTTGGTTAATGATGTTTGTATTGTCCCACAAATAGTTTTTTAACTTCTTTTTAAAACGACGAAAACTTCTTATGCATTGTATGTGAGGGGAAGTTTGTTAAATTTTTTGTATTCACTGTATGAAAAGGACCTTTCTGTTATTATTATTATTTAATTGCATTTAGTTGTAACGATTTGAGTGTACGTCACATCACTCGTTCACTTATCGCACGTCGATGTCGGTAATAACGCCCCAGGCTTTAAATTAAACCCGTTCTCCGTTAGTTAGTTAGGAAATAAATAAATTCGCGCTATATTTTCCTTTCCAAACTGGCGATGTCGGCTTCAGCTGCCTCTTTCAATGTCGGACTGTTCTGCGTGCTGCATTCACACTCTGCCGACGACTGCAATTACTCGGATAACTACTTAAACGACTCTGATTGATAATCTACTACACCCGAGTTTATTGCATAGCTTATTTTAACCACCTTAGGTAGCGCTAACATCGGGAAAGTATCAGCCGTATTTTTCTGGCGGAAAAAGAACTGCGGCAACTGTAATGCAACCGTTACATTTTGTGTGTGTACAATTACAAGAATACTAATTCAACTGACGTGTAAATTCCTTGCCTTGCACGTAGAGAATGATAGATGATTTTATTCTAATGACGAACTATTGTAGGTATATATTTAGTTAGTTTATCACTGGAATTTCACTATAGATAATTCGATGTGCAGTCATGGTTAACGACATTTATAAGTGGCTGCAAAATCATATTCAACTCTCTGTCAATTTAAGTTAAATTTCCCACTTCATGTTACACACACCGGTAGTAGATAGGATTTGCCGATTCTAGGACAAGCACTCCCTTTTTTTTTTACCCCAAAAATTTTACGGTTACATTTAAGATTTTAACAGAAATAAATTTAAAAATTAGAAAAAATTTACGGTCATAATTTAGCTTTTAACTAGAAAACGTGAAAACAATTATAATTTACAACCAATAAAAATAAAATATATTTTTGGAGACCTCTAGTAAAATCTAAAAATATAAATATTGTTAGCAAAAAGTAATTTAATTTATAAACAATAACTTATAAAATAACGAAAAAAATATCGTTAGTTTTACATAGAGGATTACACAGCGCTCTAATAATTTTAATTATATTAAAAAGTGAATAAATAATCATAATTTAAAAAAACGGGCGTGCATCCAGTTTATTACATTAAAATATAATGAAAAATTTCTCTATAAATATGGACAAAAAATGAAGAAAACCTGAGAGACAAAAATGACTAATGTTTGGGAAGAATTTAAAATTAAAAATATATTATTAAATATATATTTAAAACAATTTTTAAGTCAGATATTTTTAAAATCGAAATAAATCACGACAGACAAAAGTTAAATTTAATATTAATAATAGTTTATCTAATTTTTTTAATAATCACTTTGTATACAATGATCTTTACAAAAACCTAGAATAAAAATATTTATATAATTTATGTATAACAAATAAAAATGTTGTTGATTATAATAACAGAAAAAAATACTCAGTTGGCTGGAGGGATGGCAATATCGGAAGATTTTATAACAACATTTCAAGGTAGAATTGATTGGGAACTATCTAAAAAATTATCTGAAATATTTATTAAAAATTTTAAATATGAGGTTTATTGGGAGTACATTTCAGGTAGTCAGAAAGTATCTGTATAAATGTATTGAAAATTTTCAAGCTGAAGATGATTGGGAAAATATTTCACAATATCAAAAGTTATCTGAAAAATTTATCAAAAAAAGTCAAGATCGTGTATCTAAAAAAAAAAATAATAAATAAATAAATAAACACATTTTATAGAAAAAGCTAAAGATCGTGTTAATTAGGAAAGTTTTTCACAATATCAAAAATTATCAGAAAATTTTATAAGAAATTTAAGATAGTATTATTAGGGGTTGTATCTCAGCGTATCAAAACTAACCCAAAAATTTATAGCAAAATTTCAAAATAGAGTTAAATTGATTTATGTCTTACAATATCAAAAATATACTGAAAATTTTATGCAACAATTTCAAAATTGTGTTGCACGAGATAACATTTTAAAATATCAAAAAATATCTTAAAAATTCATTGAAACATTTTAAGAGGATTCTTATTGGGTATAAACTGCAGCATATCAAAATTTATCAAAACATTTCACGAATGAGTTCATGGGAAGAGTATTTCCTTAGTAAAAATGAAATTAATTTTAAATTTGTAAAATATTACAAACAACAAAAAAATTATATTTTTATATATTTTAGAAATCTAACGGAAATTTTTCCTTATAAGTTAGGACAAATGCGTTACAAACTTCCCCAGTTCAAGGAGCCAATGCCATTTGTTGTAGTCGAAGAAGATTATATGGAAGATCATGAACATCAGCCTGCAGAATCACCTGCAGTTGTGGAAACTAATTATGGTGATGTACTGTGTAACGTTTAGGTAAGTGATGAATTGCAGTGTAATAATAAATACGTTATTTGGAAACAGTATCCAATATTCAGAGACGTGAGAAATTTCGCTAGTGAGGTAGGTCCAGAACTTCTAGACGATGTAGACAATCCAGTAGATGTGTTTCAGCAACTT
The DNA here is from genome assembly GCA_003012365.1 of Medauroidea extradentata. Lineage (NCBI taxonomy): Eukaryota > Metazoa > Arthropoda > Insecta > Phasmatodea > Phasmatidae > Medauroidea > Medauroidea extradentata. Next base: position 3,312 of record PNEQ01030347.1, on the reverse strand, counting down.
TTCCCTGTAAAACTCTTAGAGCATATTTCTGTTCAGACACATCTCTATGCTGCACAGAAAATGGGGGGCTCCCCCAATTTTCAACACACAAATGTTGAAGAAATATGAAATTTTTGGCCATCAGTCTTATGATGGAAATAAAGAAAATGCCAAGTTATAAAGACTATTTATTGGTCACATAACCCTGCAATGCTGGACACACATCTTTCTTCGGTGATGTCGTGTAACATATTCTCATGGCTGCTGAGTTACATTTGAACGATGACCACCGACCAAAAAAAATCAAGAGAACTATTACAAATCATACAAAGTACGCCAATTGCTGGATATGTTGTCCGGGTCGTTTGAAAAGTGTTACAAGCCTTCTCTTGGGCAGTCCATCGATGAATCTATGATAAAATTCAATGGCATATCTTCGTTGAAACAATATGTAACCAGCATATAGCCTTTAAATTTAAATAACATTTATATTGTAAATACTGTAAATTAGGTTAGAATAGTCGTAGAAAGCCAGTTGAAATTACATTGTGATTAGGATTGTTTGTTTTATGTGACTCAATTGCAAAATTTTGTTTAAAGTAATTAATTTGTAAGTTAGTTTTGAGTACTGGCGGGAGGATGTAATTATTTTTTAGCTAAATTAGAAAGCGGTTTCATTATTAGTACTTTTAAGTTAACTAATTTGCAAACAGAAATATATAAAAAATGGTAAATATACCTTATAACACTAATTGTTATTTTTTAAAACCCTATGTTCAAATAAATGTAGATTTAACAAAATACAATCGAGTACAAAATGGGTAAATTAATTAATTTGAAGTACGTATATTCCTGGACATTTTTACCAATTATTCCATCAATTGCTGGTATTGCTGGTTTAGCTTCGGCAGCATCTTCAAGAATTAAATAAGTTGATGATAATAAAGCGAATGATAAATTAGTTGTCCAAAGAATAAGACAAAATTATATTTTAGAAAAATATTATAAAAATGAAAACCAATAGAAGTAAATTCGTAGAGTTTGAAGATAAACAATTAACAGGGGGAACAATTAAGTTTAAATAAAAGTGATAAGCAATTTCATAGAAATAGTAAATATATTTTTTAATATTTGTGGAGATATAACACAACATAAACTAGTAGTAAAATCTGGAGGAAAACCAGATGGAGAAAAATTAGAAAAAATTGTTAAAATATCTCGCAATCTTTTAAAATTTAACTATTTAAAATGTCTATTCTAAAATTAAGACTAAAAAAGTAATACTGATAACAAAATGGGTAGAGATATAGTTAATGTAATAAATCAACTACCTTTTCAATTTCATTTACCTGAGCACAATTATACTGTATGTATTATTACTTATTGTAAAAGGATTAATTCCAGTAAATAAAGTTGATGAAGCGTCATTATTTCACGATATTGGTTATCATGAAAATAAAAATATTGAGGATAGACATAAAACTGATGAAATATTAGAAATAAAACTAATGAACTTTAATTCTTCTAAGAATTTAAAAGATAAAATTGAATCTGAAGTAGTTAGAACAATAATGAAATATTAAGCAAAAACTTGGTTCAGGCATAAAAGAAAATATGAATATTTTTTTAAAAGAAAGGAATACAAATTAAAAAACTTGTTGAACCTGATTTAAAAATATGTATATAGTTTAATATTAATCAGTGTGTTGCATTCGCTGAATTGTGCGTTAAAGTCAATATTAAACTATAAATAAAACTTGAAGTCATTGCAAGTTATATCATAATTTTTAAAGTAATGAACATTTAATACTTTTTAAAAAATAATGAAAAATATTTAAACATTTGACCACATTTTTGTATGGTTTATTATTTTGATACAGTTACAATAATTTGCTCATTTCTCCTAAGATTTTGCTTTGTTCTCTTGTCTTTATTTAGGAAAATAAATTGCATCTTTATCTTTAATAAGTAGTATACGTAGTATTATTTACATTTTTCGAATTTTCCTTGATTTTGCAATTACTTTTTTATGTTCTTACAATAATCTAATACATTTAATGTGCGAACTTTTGAAATTTTTGGTAAGTAAATAATATATAGTTCGTATATACATTTTTTAAAAAAGTTATTTTCTTACTTGTTCATATTTTTGTTTAATTAAATTATATTCTCCAATTGATTTACTATTGTTTTTTTATTATTTCTGAAAAATAATGTACTTGTTTATATGATACGTAAATTTTTATTAATATTTATATACAATTTTGTGAGAATTTTAACTGATTTATAGCCTAAATTGGTAATAATGTTTTAAAACACTTTTTATCGTTAGTAGACAAAAATTTTTAGCTATATCTAATTAGTGAGAGACTTCTTCGGGATAGTTTCATGTTTTAACTAAATTTATATATTTTGTTTAGTATACATTAAATTAATTTTTCCATTTTTAATACGTTGCAAGATTTTTTTTATTTTCTATTATTTGTTTCAAAATTATAATTTCGTTTAAAGGATTAGTTACAAATTGCATAAGCAATTGCATTTATTTAAAAAAATTAATACTTATAATTACCATAAACTGTAGACTATATATACTTTACTATAAACCGTAAGTATTATTACACAAATGGAAAAATGAGATTTTAAAACATTAATGATGAAATATGATTTTGTTGTAAATAGAGTAAAAATTTTTAGAGATAAATATCCTTGTTCAGATTCGTTTGTTCGTAAATGTTTGAAACAGTGGAATATTGAAGACAGAGGGAGTAGACTAACCAATTTTCCCGACTTCACATTACAACTTCCTAGCTCTATTTCTTTTCATTAATGTAGAAGGCTCGCTTGGATCCCGTATTAAATGAATCTAGTGGAGGTTTACAATAAAAATAACGAACGTCAATGTATTATGCAGTAAGCATTTGTCGCTTACACGGAAACGTATTGACCAACACACTTTCAGATCATCTGTATACGTCATTACGAATAAATAAATACTTAAGTTTTTAATTGTACACTCACATTAAGGTGTTCCACGAAGCCCATCAAGTATTATCATCCTGTGAAACACTGTTGGCGTGTGGTTTCGACTAGCGCATGGATGACGGTAACGGAGAAGCATGTGAGCATACTTCTGTGGTGTCCTTTGGCCAAAAGCAACTATTCAAGGGCACCACAATAATTTCTTATTAAAGGGAAAGTGAAATTTATCCCACGCAAGGATAAACCTTATATCTCAGCAACAATAATTAAAAAAAAGGATTCAAAAAGTTCTGCGCGACTCATTACATAATAACTTCACTAATTTTATTACAAAAAACACTACACTCCAAA
>PNEQ01030346.1:0-39394 GCA_003012365.1 Medauroidea extradentata | reverse complement strand
ATATATATATATATATATATATATATATATATATATATATATATATATATATATATATATAGAATCATTGTTTTTTTTTTTTTGCATATTAAATGACACAGTTTGTAGCAGGAGACACCAAAGAACAAAAAATGTCGCATTGTCACAACACCCTCAAGTAAACCGTTTTAAACCACACCTAAAATTCTTATCATTCACTTCTCATTACGTTTGTTTATTTTAACAAATGTTGGTTTCTAACGTCAAATTTCTGTCGCAAACCAAAAAATTACACTGCATAACTTCGCCTCATTTTACAACGAATTGTCTCGCAAAGTTTGTAATATATTTACATCAAGGAGGATCAGTAGCTGTCATTTTGGAATAATGGGACTTCTACATTTAATTTGGTATATACAATTTCTATAATGTTCCATTCTTCGACACGGCAGAGGGAATAGTTTCTTACATTGTATACAGTTGACATTGCATAACTACTATTACTAATAACATACCTGTGACCATCCGTAGCAAATACGACTTTTTTCCTCTGGTAGGTTACTTGTCAAAAACTAATAAAATTAGTGACGGTGTGGCAATTTGATATCGCTTAGAAGGTAATACCTGTCATGTTAAACGGGGCATTTTGATAATACTCATTGTATGGAACTGACACCGAAAATTAAAGAATTCGAAGATGGCAGATACTGCATCCGCTGTAACACAGTGTATTTTCGTCACTCGTAAAAACAGTGTAAAAAGTCCCTGTATCAAACTGTTAATGTGTAAGAGCCCAATAAAATAGTTTGCTTGGTTATAATTATTTACAAAATTGACATCAAAAGAGTTTACTTCACCGTGGACAGCCTATACACGCAGCAAGAACCTGAAGAAGAAACTGACCGGACTGTGACGTCAGAAACGAAGCTGGTTTCCGTACAAGACAACCCCTTGCATGGCAGGGCGCCCGCAATGCTGGCGTGTTGTGCTGTTTGCCTATACCTGCCACGTAAGGCGACGCCGAGCTGGCGATAGTACGAGGGTACTGGAGTCCGGAAAACTGTAGCGAATAAATCTTAGGATAAAATAAACTTTAATCAGTGGCGTCGCGTGGAGTGTTCCAAGGTGTGCGGTGCCCAGCAGTGATAATACACAACAGTGAGTTGTCTGAGGCACCATTTGACTTGTATGGTCAGGAACACTCCACGGCCAGTAGCGTACAAGAGACCCCACAATGCTAATTATTAATTACTTCTAATTAATTTTGTGCCAATATACTACTCATGCTAAGTTTTTCCAGTTGTACTACAGTGAGTGAATGAGTGAGTGAGTGAGTGAGAGATTTTGGTCAGCGTTTAAGAGGGCGTGGTACATAATTCAACGCTAAAAGCATTAATGTATAGCTGTAGGTTTCTTGAAGCCAATTTGAGACAATTAAACAATAGCAATCCTAGGCAACAGTTTTAGCCAACGTTTTAAACAAAATTGTTTCCAGTGTTACGAACTTCTGAGGCACAATCTCTGACGCCGGAACCTCGTGCATTTAACTGCAGCGCAAGAGATCACGCGTAACAAATTAGTAATCTTTGATAAATATTTACTCATAAAGTTGATAAATACCATTATCTAGGATTGTCACTGAGTATTTTATCCACATTGGCTTCGAAAAAAACGTAGAAATCAATTGATGTTTTCAGAGGAGTGTTCGCCGGTGTCGAACTTCCACCTTTGACACGTGGGAACAGCGTAGAGATAAGAACCAGTGTTCCACGCTTGACAAGACGCATATCGCCTCTATTCGCAGCGCCAAACTGGCGTCCAAGGTTTTCCTTCTAGTCTTTTTCCTACGGGACTTTAGGCAGTGACATTACAATTTTATTTTAAGATAGTATGAAGAAAAGACCAACGCATGCCTCTCGCTTTGCACTTTAGGAATTTAGGTGGCATTTTCGCAGTTACAGCAATTTTTTTTGTACTTTTGAGGGACAACAAAAATCCCGTTTCTAACAAGCGAACTCATTATTTTAAAACATAGAAGCATAGTTTCAAGTGTGTGTTATTTTCGTAGATAAACATAATACAAATAAGTTAAGCGGTTACGCGTAAAAAAAAAAAAAGAATACGCGTGATACGCTGCAACGCCGGCCATGCGCCAGTCGAGGACTCCTCTTAACAACAGTTTAAGCCAGCTGGTTCATGCCGGGTACATTTTGTGTGAAACTGATAGTATCGTATTCTCCCATATGAAGGTTGTATTCATAAATATCACAGACATGACGCAGCATTCCTTATCGTGGGATGCACGGGGCTGCAATTCTGGTGCCTCAGCATAAGCCAGGAACGTCTTCGCCACCCCAGCCGACCGACGGCGACAGTCGACACCCAGGACATCCACGAGGGTGTCCGAACAGGCGTGATTTGAACTTAGGTTAATTCTACTACAGGTCAGCAAGATTAATGTTAAAAGTTTGTCACAGGGAAAATTTCTGCCGCTTGAGCGCTGGTATCGGTAATGAGTAGAGACGGGAACAACTCGCGAGTTCACAGACATGTAGGCTAGCCTCCAAGAATATATGTGTCATAGTGCAGACAGCAGCTGTTTATTAGCTGCTCGGTGACAGTCAAATGGGCCTGTATTCAGTCACAGTTCTATTATTGGCTCAGCTACTTCCAGGAAGTGTCGAGTAAGTTAACGGCCAATTATGATCGTGATACAGACCCATAGTTGCTGGAACTCTAGCTTGCGCCTAAAAGAAAACGCGACATTTCCAGGTCTCTAGTAATGGCTGTAAACTGATCAATCACGGAGCTTTCCTGAATTTTAAGTTACATTAAGGGCTTGTTCCCGAGTTTTTTTTTCTGGCTGCTGCCCATAACTCAAATATTTTTTAACCAAAAGTTTTAAAAAAAATTGAGTCAATGTGCAATCACACGATGCACAATAGTGGACGCGTTTTTTTAAATAATGTACAATTCGCCAGCAAAAAAAAAATAATTTCCTTCATTTTCGCTTATTTTCACGACGAAAAACGAGAAACTTTGGGTAATGAAATCTAAAAAACCGTTCAGTATAATTCTACAAAAATATTCAGCTACAAATTATAACATACAAGTGTCAAAACTTTGCAGCGAAATTTTTATATGACTATTAAGTAGCAATAAAAAATATTTTCGAAATTCCTGCAAAACTCCGTAACAAGGCCTTAAAGCTCTTTAGTTTCGCAGTGGTTTCGAAAATATTTTTTTTGTAGCGCAAATTAATACATTTATCAAAAATTCACTCTTACAGTTTTAACACTTATATATCATCGTTTGTATCTGAATTTTTCTGTTGCAATACACCAAACGGATTTTTAGATTTTTGCCCCTGAAATAGCACATATTTTGTTGTCGAAATACGCCAAAACGAAGCATTATTTTTAAAAACGCTCTGGGAAAATTGTGTATCGTATGACTGTACACAGACTCAAATTACTTCATAGTATTTGTTTTAAAAAATATTAGAGTTATCTGCAATTGTTTGAAACAAATGAAAGATCGTGGCCTTTAAAACGTAAAATTGGTATATTTTCCCTTTAAAACTACGTTAAATGACTTCTGTCATTTCCAAGCCTATTTAAAGTTAATTTCCTTACAGTTGTGTATCTTCCTGGTTCCTTGGCGAAAGCAACGGAACTAGTGGCAGACATTTTCCCTGTGCCAAACTCTGCCATAAGAAAACACATTATAACGTGTGGTAAAATTAACCATAGTTGCACCCATATCACCGGCATTTACTTCTCGTGTGTGTCAATACAGGGACGACTTGCTCAGTAAGTGCTACTCAACTCAACTATACACAACTGAAAGGCACGGGCAAACACAATGGTAATATCATACTGTACATTCTCATATAAGAGATTAATAGAGCTAGGAAAAATTCGCGAGTTCAATTACCTGCATGCTAGAATGCAATGTTCTATGTATACTCAAGCCCCGTCTATTCGCTCATTGTCTGCTGTGTGAATTAGTAGCAGGTAATGGACTAACGGTAGGGCTTCGGTACAAACAGGATAATGGATTCTAACATGTTGGTCGTTGAACTCGCGAAATATGACTACAGATAGCAGCACAGAGCACTAGTTATTGCAGGCAACACTTGCGTACTTTATTACTTCAATTGAATATTCACATTTTTATTACTGTATACTTACATATTTTCATTGGTTTGTATAGTATAGTAAGTATAGTAACTAAAACACAATTTAATAAAAACTATGATTTTAATTAAATTTCTTTGTCAAATTTTACCTTATCTTTACATGTGGATAACTTAATTGTGATACACTGTGGGTTACCATTACCTGTACCCATGCCCTTCAATTCACAATTGTAAATAATATTGTGTAATCTTAGGCTCCTGCAAAGCGTAGCGGCTGGAAGCCAATTATAAACTTAGTACAGAGTTACCGCTTGTTCATTGTACGAAGAGTAATTATATATGAAACTGGCATAAAACCTCATGTGAATGGCACAGTTACTTTAAAATATTTGGCCTTTTGTCGACACAATTAATTTATAACAGGACCTTGGGAGATTGTGCTCTGATAAAACAACTTCCTACATAGTAATGGAAGTAATTAACCCATCCGCATAGAATTGGACACTTGATATACTTAAACTTATAAATAGAGTGAATGTTGAGCATTGATACTACACAAATCTGATAACAGCAGTACCCATATATTTGACTGTCTACTAGTTGCATAAACGATACCATTGACGTACCGACATAAGCAAGTGTACAATATTGTTTACAGTGTGGCTGAGGGAAGGAGAAGTTGAGGGGTCACGGTGTCGCGCGGCTGGCGACAGATACAGCCGAGGATCGATCAGGGTTCGTCAGAGGGGGAAGGGGGGGGGGCGTGTTACCTCGGCAGTGGAGGTCTGGCTTGGTTCCTCAAATAACTCTCCACGTCGATGCTTACTGGTAATACGTACAGTCAACACATGAACAGTGTTGCGGCCTGTTAGCAGAAAGTGTTTTTAAGGCCATGATATTGCATTTATTTTAAACAATTGCAAATAACTCGAATACGTTTTAAACAAATGCTTTGAAAAAATTTGAGACACTGTACAGTAATACGATACACAATTTTGCCAGTACCGTTTGCTAGCAAAAAGTTGTTTTGCTTCATTTTGGCTTAATCTTAAAAGAAAATACGTGCTACTTCAGGGGAAAATACCTAAAAATCTGTTTGATGTAATCCAACGGAAAAATTCAGATACAAACGAAGATATATAAGTGTTAAAAAAAACTGCCAGAATGAATTTTTTATGTATGCATTAATTTGCGTTTAAAAAAATAATTTCGAAACCACTGCAAAACTAAAGAGCAACTGTATTCGATTACCGGGTCTCTATGAGCTATCGTTCCATACAATTAACACACACCGTCATGACTTACCCTCAATGGCGAAACATAGTCGCGGCACAGAATATTTAGGAATACAGAAGTGAATTAGCCGGTAGGACAGCGAACTCAGTCACACACGCCAGCAACATGGCTTCCCTGGCCAGCAACATGGCGGAAACCCCTAGCGCCAATCAGCGTGAGGCAGCTGCCCTGCTAGCCGGCAGCCAGACCAATAGGAAACCTGAAGTAACACAGGAGTCAAACATACACGGGGTTGCTAATAATAGCTTCGGGCAACCAATAAGCGGCGAAGTTTGCTCGTATCAAAAGAACCGTCACGTCATTTCACGTCTGTATACTATTTAGTTCGTGATATAGTCTTCTACGGTTGCGCTTCAAGATAAGCGATATTAGACACCGTGAGAACGTTCCCAGGAACCAGCTAATAAGTAGGGTCCGGTAGTTTGTCGCGAAAAGGTTTTTGCTCCACTTTGATTCAGTGTCTTACTGCACACCTGCAGTTCAACTTCATGATTATTGGCAGAGCGTTATTGTGCAGAGTTGTTATTCACTTGACTGTGCCAATCAGTACATGAATAACTGCCACACAACACGTCTGTGATTTGCGGGTTTAACCTCCAGACGTTGTATGTTACGGCATCCAATCACTGACCACAAAGCAGAGATGCAGGTGCGTACAAGGCACTGAAACAAAGTGCTGCAAAAATATTTTCGTGATAACTACCGGGCCCTGCTAACGAGAATACGTTTATACTACTGAAGTCGTGTTATCGGAGAACTCGTTCCTCGCTTCTTGCAAGCTGCTAGCTAGAGACGTATCTGCTCTAACATTCTGATGATTCCTCAGACACGCAGTAACGTACAGTCATTGCTCAGTACCGCATCTCTTGCAACACACCCACGTTTCTCCACAGCACACCGTGAATATACACACTGGGTGAACCCACCCTACTTCGTGATAATGAGGTTCCGAACTTCAGTACCAGAAATATGTCAAACATGTTAATTGTTACCTAGGGCCCGCGGTGGCCGAGGGGTCAGACCTCTCACCTCCCACCAAGGCGATCCGGGTTCGATTCCCGGCGTGGTCTGACCCCGGATTTCCGCATGTGGGAATCGTGCCGGACGATGCCGCTGGTCGGTGGGTTTTCTCGGGGATCTCCCGTTTCCCCCGCTCCTTCATTCCAGCGTTGCTCCATACTCACCTCATGTCACCCTCCAGCAGCGCTAAAGACCTCGATGTTGGGCGCTGACCAAAATCTCTTCACTCATTGCTATCTAACATGTAGAGACGCCTGTTTTTCGCGACAAGAATTTTGCCCCAGTTTGTTTGAATACATTACGTGCACATCTGTAGTTCTGCTTCGTGGTCAGTGATTTGATACTTAATCTGTCACGAGCCTTGGTATTCTACTGACAAGCCTCAGACGTGTGGTGTTGCAGGAGCTGTATTTTGATTGGCACACTTAAATGAGAGACGTCACTTTACACATACAAGCTGCCAATAACAACGAAGTATAATTGCAGGTGTGCACGTAAGGCACTGAAACAAAAGGTGCAATCTTTACTTATGCACATTCTGTGCACGTTGTGCACTCATGCACACCCCGAACTACTTGCGCGCCCCACGCCCATTCAGCACTACTTGCGCACTAAATGCACATTTCATGCACTCGCGCACACACTATGCACTTTTATATGTAGAGACTTGAAAAATTCGCGGGTTCACTAACCTGTAGGCTAGTCTCCAAGAATATATGTCCTCAGTCAGACAGCAGTTACTCACTGGATGTTCGCTGACACAGTAATACCAACTGATTGGGCCTGCACTTCGTTGCTTCTTTATTGTTCGTTTAGCGCTCTCCAGAAGGTGTCCAGTAACCCTAGGGCCGCCTGAATAGCAACTCGAGGTTACAATTGTTTGAATTATAGCGTGTGCCTAAATGAAGACGCGTATTTTCCGATCCCTAATTAATGATACCTTCGTTACTTATTGCAGAAACTAAGGTATATCACGCTATATGGTCGACTCACCCTACGTGCAGTCAGAGCACTTGTATCCGACAATTGACGTCATAATACGGCACGACACGGCTGGGGGTCACACAGAGGGGCGTTGGCGACGGAAATATTACACGCAAGTGTAGTGGCTTGCGTGTAGGGGCGATAAGTCACATGTTGTGCGTGTCTCAGTGCCGTATCTATATAAACGGCTTACGAAAGCGCTGTTAGCAGACATTTACCTGGCAGCTTGCCAACTACTCGCATCCTATAAACGACTTTCGGGAGCTTGCCAGCTGAAAGCGCTTCCACGTCCACTTGAAGTGTGAGGGCCGATATTATAAACCTCTTTCGAATGACAACCAACTGCTATCCCCACAGAGAAAGCATTGGTGAGCAGATGGTTGTCATCCGAGAGAGGTCTATAGTTTCGGCCCTAAATATGACAACATATCGCCACTTTTCTTCCACTGGATGGTACGCAGAATGAATATAGGAACGCACCCTGCAATTTTCCATCATCTTTTCTGACATTTCACGTTCGTTGTTCATATCTGAGATGATGTTATTGTATTTGGATTTAGGTTAGGTATGTAAGAGCAATATTTCTTTGAAGATTAAATACTTTTGAAGTGGTATTTGTGAGTGATTTTTTTCAATGAGCATAATATTGTGGTTGCATGGAGAACAGTACAGATTTTACAAATGCTTAAAACTAATGTTTGTATTATTCAATAAAGAAATACATTAAAAAAAAACTACGGAATAACCTGTCACGAGTCACTTGATGAAAGTACGAGAACATTTTAAAATTTAAACGTTTATTTTTAAAGCTGACAACTATCGCAAGAAACTAACGAATATATTAAGATCATAAACACGTCACATAAAATGTGTACATACAGAAAACGTTTTTCGTTGATATGTGTTTACCGTCATTTTCGCACAACGCTGCTATTATTTCTACGCAAAATTCTCCCTTATTTTCGAAACAAAGGCACAAATATTGCAAACATATACTCGTGCAGTAACAATTTAGGTTTGTGAAAAGTCTCACCTTGTAGCAAACCCTACATGGAATATTGCATACACTTTAAACGGTTATAGTATACTTAACAGTAGCTTCTGTTTATTGAAAACTTTCAAATACGTAATTCCGAAACTCGTTCCAATCAAGAATATCTTTTAAAAATGTTGCATTTTCTTCTGTAACGAGTATCGTTTGACAGGTTATTCTAGAGAAGATCCGCTGCCATTGTTATAAATACACAGTGAAAACAGCTGAACAGGCTTTCGAATACCCGTCTGACCACATTCCCGAAAGTGGATAACTCTTAACTCTTCACTTCCAGGCAGTCAACCAACCAACGAAAGAGGTTTATAGTGTGTGTTTCGGCCGGAACAGACTTTCGGTGATTGGACAACAACCGAAAGCCGTTTATAGATACGGCCCTCAATAGCCCTTAGCTCCTCCGCGCTTCCACGCCTAACGATCACCTTTAAGGCTCAGCATCAGTCGCCATATTGAGTTATTGTATTTTTCGCTCTTATAAAGTTCTGAGGTGAAAAATGTGGAATTGGCTATTATAATATCAATTACATTTGCCTTGCGCTACAATGAAAGCAACGCAGTTGAACTTTTAACGTATATGTAAGCTGCAATCAGTCATACAAATAAAGAATATAAAAATATTGCTCGACTGATAACGACTTAAACATACGTTAAAATTTCAACTGCGATGCTTTTATTGTAGCTTAAGTTAAATAGAATTGATATTATAATAACAAATGCCACTTTTTTTTTTTTTTTTCAGAATTTCATAAGAACGAAAACAAAATATTTCAATATGCTGCAACTGACGCTGAGCCTTAAGAGCCCGTGTCACAAAGCATGCTGAATTTTTCTTAATTTCATCTTGATTCTCAATTTGGAAAGATTTACTTAAAAATATTTCAATAGGGACTTAGTTCATTACTGTAACTTTCATCACAGACACTGTATTCTTAATTTTAAAGCATGATCATGGAATAATTAAGCTAATTAAAAATTTACGGTAAAAAATTCTCTCTCACCCATGTTATAAATAGTCTACTTAAATTACTCTTAAACTGAGTGCACACGGTACAATTTTTGTATCAATTTTGTATACTGCATTCTTGACAAGTTTCTTTTACATGCCTATGTACTAGGTACGATACAAGTTTCGTTGCACACGGTACTGGCTATACTTAAATAGTTTTGTGTTCAGAGCAAGTTTGTCAAAGTCACGAAAAGATTTTTACTGTGGTAGTTAACACTTTTCACCACATATAAACAAGGCTCTGCTCTAAAAGCACATATTAACACTCGTAACTGCTCTGTCGTCCCATTGTTTTCCTCCATGTTTATGTTTCTCAATACTCGCACGCGCCAAAGCTTCTAGCGTTGTTTTGATGAATTCTGATTGGCCGCTGGTTAAATATTGCAGTGCAGCTCGCAACAAAAATCGGACGCCGGCAATTAGGCGAATCCAGTACTTGAGCTCGCAGGGCTGCTAGAAACAGGCAATATTTTGAGTAGAGAAGCTAGTAGCCGAGCAAGTACGACTCCTAGTATACAATATTGTAAGGAATATTGTACCCGGTGCGGCGGGCTTTACTACCGATTTATTCATAAATGCACACCGAATCGTAAAGTGTAATGTTTCTATTAAGATGCATTGGAGGTAATTCGTTAAACACTTCATTTGTCAAACAAAAATTTCTAATTTTAACAAAATAGGTGACGTAGCCCTTTAAGAGATAGTTGACGCTAGTTTCTTCTTTTTTTTTTTTTACGTTCGAGGAACGGAAACGGGGAAGGCGATAAGTCGAATATAACACGTCCGCCAAACACCTCATCGCCTCTAGGCGCGAAGGACTAGACTAACGTACAATGTTTTCGTAGAGATACAGGTTTTCAACGGGACTTCAAGCGATGACCATGTTATTTTATTTGTGTAAAGTATGAGGTAAAGTCCAATGCTGGTTTCTATGATTTTGTGTTACGATTACGTTGATATTTTCTCAGCTACGTGAAAAAGTCATTTTTAGCAATTTTGAGGAGCCTGGAATCATGTTTTTTAACTAGCGGACGGCATTTTTAAAACCATAGGAACACATTTTGAGGTGTGTCTTCTGTTCGTAGATAAACGCACTGTAAACATTTTTAATAGATATACAAGAATACTTTCCGTACCACGCTGCACGGCTCACGCATCCGGTCATAATGAACCTCACCATTTCTTTTTTGTGGAGACAAAAAAAATGTTTGCTGGCCCCAGTAAAGTTTTCCAGTAACTACAAAACCTTTTTTTATAATCACTAAAAAAAATCTTTGTGAGGTCCATATCGAAAAAAAAATAGTGACTACCACAAAACCGTATTTTTTTCTGTGTACTAATATTTTTAATTGTGTGAAAAAAAAAAAAAAGCGTGTTTTACTGTACAGGCTACTTACACGGGAGATGAACGTTCTGTATCCAACGGCGACAGTATTAGACAAGCTGTGTTTGGTTGCGGGAGAGCAAAGTCCTGATAGATATGACGGCACGAGTGTGTAAGATACGACTGCCTATATAAACACATGGCTGGACGTGTAATAGCACAGTTACAATATTGTCACACATCGCATGTCTACACGACGGGATGTTGGCCCACCCACCACTCTCGCACATATCTGTGTCACGTGATACTATCTCGCCTCATGTGATACGAGGAAAACTCTCCACCGGGCCAATGACCCGCGATCACGGTCCACTGACAACCGGCCGCTGGTCGGCGGGTTTTCTCGGGGATCTCCCGTTTCCCCCACCCTTTCATTCCGGCGCCGCTCCGTACTCACCTCATGTCACCACTCACCAGCGCTGAAGACCTAGATGTTGTGGCGTTGGGTTTTGTGAAAATGTCATGTTGCTTTTCAGAGCAGTACATCCTAACCAACATAAAAGATCTTATTTCTACAAGTCACTAGAATGTACCATTTGTAGGGCCACGATTTTGTCGCGGAAAGATTTTTGCCCCACTTTGTTTCAGTGACTCACGTGCACATCGGCAGTTTTGTTTCAATGTTATTGGCAGCGTGTCTTTGTTCATACACGTTTCTCATTTGACTGCACCAATCAGAATAAGATTATTGTGAGTCTGTACGTCTATAATTTGCCAAGGCCAGTGAGAGTAAAATCGCCCAACCACAGACGATGTAGCAAAGCTGCAGGTGTGCACATTACGCATCGAAACCAAATGTTGCAAAAATTTTTTCGCCATAAAATCGTGGCTCTAACCATTTGATATAAAATGCATTCTAGTGTGTCTGTGCCAACAATACAATACCTGGTATGTAGGCAAAAACTGCTACACCAGCAACGTAACTTTACACAGCATGCTTGTAAATGCATTGTGCACTTTGTAAAACACATCATGTGCTACAGTTCTTTAGAACTATGTCACATATTTCAACCAAGTAAACCTCAACGAACTCACTTTCAAGCAACTCCATACACTGGCATGCCTATCACACACCAACATTGGTATGTTTCATGTGTGAATTTATTTAAAAAGGCAAAGAAATTCGTGTGCTAACGACGATACAACATCTGATTATTTTTATGATTTATTTCTTGTAAACGGTGAACTCTTACTATTTTCAAAAACAGAACCTTTTATGTTTCTTAGTTTGTACTGCTCAGAAAATGAACATGAAATGTTTCCACACAGAAATTCCAGTCAATGAGAGGGTGTTATTATCATGAAGGGAAGTGTTCTAAAGAGCGGCTTCTTGATGCGTTGAAGATCTCAATAACACTGAACATTGTGCACAGAATTGAACATTTAATTAACTCCTCGTCGTTTCCTGTATTTTGCCAAAATATACCATGTAAAAATAAATTTCCACGTGTGAATGTTTGCCTTACGAAGTGCAGTAGACAAAAATATCAGTGTGAAACTATACCTCATTTGTGTTCGTAATATGGGTTAAGAGGTCGTGGTACATAATTCAACGCTAACTGCATTAATCTATAACTATAGGTTCCTTGAAGCCAATTTGCGAAAATTAAACAATAGCAATCCTAAACAATAGTTTTAGTCAACGTTTTAAACAAAATTGTCTCCAATGTTACGAACTTCTGAGGAACAATCTCTGACGCCGGAATCTCGTGCATTTAGCTGCGGCGCAAGAGATCACGCGTAACGAATTAATAATTTTGGATAAATATTTACTTATAAAGTTGGCAAATACCATTATATAGGATTGTCATTGAGAATTTTATCCATATTGTATTCGAAAAAAGCGTGAATCATTTAATGTTTTCAGCGTTTATTTATCCACCACACACTCTTAAGAAACAACTTGTGTACATTGGCGGAGACGAAATGAGAAGACATAATTGGGGGGAGGGGGCGTGTCCCCCCCCCCCCAAATCACCCTTGGTTCTACCGGCAAATCACAGACGTGTGGTGTTGCAGGGACGTTATTGTAATTGGCTCAGTCAAATGATATACGGCTCTTCACATAGACACGCTGCCAAAAACCATGAAGCACAGTTGCAGATGTGTACGTAAGGCACTGAAATTAACTGGGGCAGAATTCTTTTCGCGAAAAGCTCCTTGCCCTAACTTCTATGTCTACAGAAAGGTCAGCTCAATAGCCATGTTTTCATTCTGGTATTGAAGGGCATCGCCTACCTGCGCGTTTCCTGCTCAGAGACGGAGACACAAGGGCTACTTTAAAGCGCGCATCAAATGCCGCGTCGCCTCAACGAGCCAAACTCTGAACTAGCGTGCAAGCTTCCCGCCGAACCGTTTTTACTAAGGGACATTCAGTTGAGACCATATGATTTCACTGGAAGAACGTCTGTAGCAGTGGCGAAGCGTGGACGTACTCCAAGGCAAGCAGTATGAGACCCGGCTATACACTTTGAGCAGGTGACAGTTGTGTTGCAGAGACCTGGGTGTATTACTGACAACTAGTTCCTCGCCTCTTACATGTTACTGGCTGAGGAGTGTACATGCCTTTACCAGTAAAATGGTTCCACAGGCAACTGAGAGTTCTGTACAGTCACTGCTAAACGTCGCTTGTCCTAGAACACTTCACGCTTCGCCACTGGTCTGTAGCAAAGTTCAGCGTAAGTCTGAATCTTAGTTTCACGTACGTGTATCCGTTTAATACATTTTGAAGTACGGCAGTCTGAAAAGACCATATTTCAGTCATGTTAGATGGCTTAGAATCTGTGTGCTTAATGAGCATAGTGCCTTCAGAATGACGTACCGACCTTGTGTGAAATTTGTTTTCTTTTCGTATGTTGACACAATGACCACACGTGGAATTGTTTCGTAGAAACATAATATGTTTGCGAACACGCTGCAACGCACTTGAAGCTTGAGGAAGACGGCCTCCTAAAGAGCGTTCAAGTGCGATAAAATCATAATTTTATATTTTTATGTCTTAGTTTCATACACGTTACCTGTGAGTGCAGTTTCCTCTTACGAAACAATGTTAGCTCGCATAGTTTTCTCATAACGGTGCATCAAAGTCAACATTTGCATGTTACGCTGCCAGGCAAATAGTGAAAACCAATTGACTTGCATAATTAACATTCCATGGGCTACGCAACAAAGCATTTAGAAGACCACACGTAATATTTTGAACTTTTTAAAAACTCACAAAATTACACGGAAAAAGTTGAAAATTCAGCAATTTTTTAAAATACAAAAATAGTTAACTGGACGATTTTTTAAAATACTTTATTACATAGCCCATGGCATGTTACTTCACTGTAAATTAATTCGTTTTTTAGTACGTCAAGTGGTTTTTACTATTTTTATGGCAGCGTTAACATGCAAATTCTGACTTTGATGCACAGTTATGAGAAAACTATGAGAGCAAAAATTGTTTCGTACGAGTAAACTTATACTCACAAGTATCGCCTACAAAACTAACACGATTTCATACAAATATAAAATTATGACTTTACCGCCGTGTGTTAGTGTGAGTGAGGCACGGCGCCAAGGGCGATGTTGACTGGCTCATCTGGTGAGGTATCGCCTCTACCGCAAGACACTGAAACAGCGTGCAGTGGTATCGTAGAACACTCGCCTGATTGACACTTTTATTGGTGACCTCATAGTTTGTTTGTGGAAAATTTTAAGCAAAGTCCATTGCATGCTCCTGCAGTAGTTCCACACGAATCCCGTGAGTAGTTTTTTTTTAGATATAACAGGTTGGAAAAGCTGTTTTTAGTATTTTGGGGGAGCTTCGAAATAATTTCTCTAATCGACGTGATGCTTTGAAACGACTTTTCAATCATCTTTTGAAGAGTACTTTCTTTTCGTGTAGACACAATGGGCATATGGGGAACAGTTTCTTTTAAAAAAAAAGCATTTACGAACACGCTGCAATGCATTTTAAGAGCGTGGAAGGCAAGGCCCTTAAGTGGGCGAGGTACATAATTAAACGTTAAAAGCATTCATATCTAACTGTAGGTTTCATGAAGGTAATTTGCGAAAATTAAAAATAGCAATCCTAGACAATAGTTTCAGCCAACTTTTTAAACAAAATTGTTTCCAGCGTTACCAACTTTTGAGGCACAATCGCTGACGCCGGAACCTCGCGCATTTAACTGCGGCGCAAGAGATCACGCGTAACTAATTAGTAATTCTGGATAATTATTTACTCACAAAGTTGGCAAATACCATTATCTACGATTGTCATTGAGTATTTTATCCACATTGGCTTCGAAAAAGGCGTAGAAATCAATTGATGTTTTCAGCAATTATTTATCTACGACGCACTCTTAAGGAATTGTCGGTGGTGTAAGAAAAATAGTGCTGGCTACAGGAAGCCTTGGCCCGAGTGGAACGACTGCCGGGGTTTTTACTTGCCGCGACTACTCGACCGTACCGAGTGGAGATTGTCCACGGTACCAGCCGCGTGTCTGCCGTTATGGGCCATAGCAGCAGGAGCCAGAAGTGCCCTCGTCGTCTTTACGTCACCTTCCAGGCACGCCGACAGCTCGCCACACCTGCTGCAGTGACTACATGTGTGCCAACTGCTCGTTATTATTTGTTGAAAGACTATAATTACAGATTATGGTTAGAGATGATGGTTTATCGCGGGAAAACTTGACAGTTTACATGATTTCAACACACGTTCAATACATTTTGAAGTACGGAAGTCTGAAAAGGCCGTATTTTAGCCATGTTGGAGAGCTTAGAATCTGTGTGTTTAATGAACACAGTGTCTTCAGAATGACGTACCGACCTTGTGCGAAATTTGTTTTCTTTTCCTATGTTGGCACATTGACCACACATGGAATTGTTTCGTAGAAACATAATATGTTTGCGAATACGCTGCAACGCACTTGAAGCGTGAGGATGACGAGCTCCTAAAGAGCTTCAAGTGCGATAAAATCAAAATTTTATATTTTTATGAAATAGTCTTAGTTTCATACACAATACTTGCGAGTACAATTTCCTCTTATGAAACAATGTTAGCTCGCACAGTTTTCACATAACGGTGCGTCAAAGTCAACATTTGCATGTTACGCTGCCAGGCAAATAGTGAAAACCAATTGACTTACTTAAATTAAACAATTCACGGTTAATTAACATCCCATGGGCTACGCAACAAAGCATTTAGAAGGCCACACGTAATATTTTTAACCTCTTTAAAAACTCGCAAAAGTACACGGAAAAAGTTGAAAATCCAGCAATTTTTTTAAATACAAAAAACAGCCCGATTTTTGGGTGTTCCATCATGGCGCTGAGGCGATTTGAGATTATGTACACTAGCACTGTTTTTCTCTTCAACAAGCCCAATTAGTAGAGACTGGATAATTTTGCGAATTCATTTCCAGACAAGATAGAATCCAAACACTATAAGAGTGAAGAATTATTAAACACGTCCTGGAATCAACAACAGAACGATAGCCCAATCACAGGCGGCCCAATTCAAAGTTTGACTCAGACAACAGGCATTAAAGAAAATAACGTGACTTATTGATACATAGGATCGTGAATTATAGCTAGGGCTAGGAAACATTTGTGAGTTCAATGACCTGCATGCTATAATCCAATGTCCTATACATACTCAAGCCTCGTCTATTCGTTCATTGTCTGCTGTCTGAATGAGTAGCAGGTAATAGACAAATAGCAGGGCTTTGGTATACACAGGATAATGAATTCTAGCATGTTGGTCGTTGAACTCGCGAAATATTCTTAGCCCTAGTTACAGCACAAAGGACGATAACCACGCGAAATTTTTATATCGCTACCAATTAGCACGGAAATGAGTTTTTGCGAAAATAATTTTGTTCCAGTTTGCTTCAGTGCCTTGCCTGCACGTCAGTAATTCTGTGTAACAGCCTGTGATTGGATGTTTTTAACTCTCACGTGTCTTTGAGTTCTACCATAGCCGTCTAAGGCCGCGGTCTTAGATCTGGCAACCCTGTCGGGAAGGGTCATTTTATCACTTCATTGGTCTCACCATCGGTGGTAGCTCTCCCTGATTCGCAGGTGTGTAGGACAGACTGACAAATCATATACATACGTTGCCTTTGGAGAGCTAAAAGAAGAATTAAAATGACCCTTGTGTGCAGGGTTGCCAAATGTAAGGCCGCGGCCTTCTACTAAAGACGGCTGTGGTTCTATAGGTGGTTCGGAATACAAGTGAGCACTAAAAATTTGACCTTTGAAAAATATCACTACCCATTACTGCATTGAATTCAACATTAACAATAGTTGCCTTACTGCTTATATGGTTGGCAGCGACGTACTGCATATAGTTCCGTGTAATTTCCTATTTTAATACAGAAGTACTGTAATGAAATGAACTTAAATCGACATATTCGTATTTTATATGATTAATGTACTTTTTTTTTAACCAAACTATGTACGTTCCTACCGACTACACAATTTGTCTTGCACGCGTAAGCATTAAGTGAAGTGTCCAGAGGGGTAAGGCGTTTCCCATCGTTAGCCCTTGCAGGCGGAAAGATACAAATTTGCTGAAAATATAAATTTAACAGGGCTTTTTTGAGTGCTCACTTAATCCCGAACCACCTATACCCGCTAATCACAGACGTGTAGTGGTGCTGTAACCTTACTGTGATTGCTGCAGTCAAATGACAGACATACAGTAAACACGCTGCCAATAACCATGAAGCAGAATTACAGATGTGCACGCAAGGCATCGAAACAAACTGGGGCAAAATTCTTTTCGCTAAAAGTTAATGGCCGTACTAATTAGACATGTACAGCTTTAACACAACAAGTGTGTGATTTGGCAGAGTTAAAACTGCTAACATGTGCAACAAATTGCATCACCCAACAATAGTGGGCTACAGATAACAAATTGATTTATTGGAAACTATGTTGATTAATATTTTCGCGATATTCCAGTGTCTCTAGGAATGACCTATGTGTAGAGACACTGGAAAATCGCGAAAATGTTAAAAATAGTCTCCAATAAACTGTATTATATGAACCGTGACACGTGTGAACAGTTTTGGGACGAATCACACACGCTGTATGTCCAAGCTGTGCAGTCCTAACTGGGCCTGTTGTAGAGAGAACAAATCTTACAAATAAACGACAGCCAATGTTCATAGAAAACATTCAGTGTTATATACATCACGTTGGAGCCTAGCAAACAGTCAACTATTCCCGCGATTTTCCAGTGTCTCTACCTATGTCATAGCCATCTACAACATAAGGGCGTGGTCTTCGACGTGGCAACACTGGCAAGAAGAGTCGTTTTAATAGTGTCTAGAGTTCTTTAACGGTAAGGTCTTTCCCTGATTCGCCAGTTTGCCATACATTCCGGCGAATTAGGGAAAGCTATAGCCGTTGGAGAGCTCGAAGTGCTACAGGCAGCGTTGCCACATCGTAGGCAGCGACTTTTTACTTAACAGGCTGCTCACCTTTTCAGTTGAAGCTATCAATTTTCTTTTAATAAATTTAGGGTGCGACGAATTATCAGCAATGTCTCTTAATAGGAACAATAAATTTTACTACCAGGCGCGAATTTGTGGACTAAATTGGTGCCAGGAGTTATTTAGAGTTTATTACTCGGCGAGGGTTAGTTATTGTCCTAAAATTTGAATTAGCTTAAGTTTGTTTTATAATTAAGCTTCAGTACTTCCAATACAATGTGAATATTGAACCTTAATGCGATTAGCTAAGTTCCCATTGAAATATTTTCAATTTTGTCTTGCCAAATTCAGAATCAGGAAGAAATTAAGAAAAATTCTGCATGCTTAGTGACACGGTGACATTGGTGAAGGGTATGTTTGTATGTGTAAGGCGAAATTCTATTAGGCGCTACGAGCGACGAAGGCCGGCACATGTATTGTGATGTCGCCTCTACGGCCAACGTTGTAAACGCGCGCGCAGGGTTCCCGCCGTAATGTTTTCACTGTGGGACTTTAAGCGGTGACCCTGTCATTTTATTGAACGCGTCACTGTAGCAAAGTCCAGTGTACTTGTAGACCTCAGTTTCAAACAAATCCGCTACATATAGCTTCAGAAACAACGGCTTGAAAACGCCGATTTTAGCCAAGTTTGGGGGCTTTAAAATAGTGCTTCCAATGTGCATGATGTCTTGAAGGTCACATTCACAAGTAGTCTGAAGTGTGTTTTGTTTTCGTAGATAAGCATTGTGGACGCACGTTTACTGGTCTCTGAGAAAAAACGTAACTCCGAACACGCTGCACGCAGTTCAGCGATATCCAAACGGCCGCCTTAAGACGGCTATGACTGTCCACGACTATTATCACAATAAAAGTTGTTTACCATGAGCCTAGATGTAGGCAACCTGGTGACTCGTGAGAGGGCCAGAGATGTCAGTGCAGAGAGCGACCACAAGCTAACCTTGAAGACTCCAGCTCCAGCCAGCCTCCAGCCAGCACATCTGCTCACGTTCCACCGACCACACAACCACCTCCAAGGTCTACCACCGAGGCTGCCCCGCACACACTCAAGGTCACGTCACACAACGCTGCACACCGACACCCCGACACTTCCCCCATCACATTTCACTACTCTTCTTCACAAGTCCTCCAGCGACTGAAGCCAATACAAATAACACGCCATACGGATCACACTGATACCAAGTTCAAGAATAAAACCGCCTTTATACGCACAACAGTAAATTGGCGTACGACGTTTTCGTAGAGTATTTTGGCTATGGGTAGAGGCAATGTTTTGTGGTGGAAAGATTTTTACACCATTCGATTTACCTACCAACTTAAAAAAAACTGGATCATTAAGTGTATTTAAGAAAAAGTACAAAGAGTTCCTACTGACAGGCCAAAATCAAACAAAAAAAACTAAAATAAATAAAACAATTATATAAAGATGACAGGAGACTCATTATGTAACATATCTCACGATTTGTAAACTCTCATACTTTTTTATGTAACATACTTAGTTTAATCTTCTTTATTAACAACTTTTGTAATTTAGCACGTAAGTTTTTACGTATCTTATTGTTGCAACGCATTTGAAGGGCGCAACTGTTCCTGCAGTGCTTGGCGGAAATGTGAGATTGACGTCAACAGGTTGGCAATCATGCAGCAGGTCAGGTAGGCTGGCAGGAAACTCTTGCAACAAACGTGTTCTCGTGAAAGAACACCACGACTGAACTGTTTTAACTTGTTCTGGTGTAGGAAGAGGGACCACTGGGCTCCGGCGATGTCGCCAAACTGGTTCTGCGGGTCCCGGGTTCCGAGTCTGGGCGGTAAAACACTGCGCACTTGTGCAACACCACATCATATCATATGAAAACATAAGTGTTATCTAAAAAAAATTTGGCTTTAAATTACTAACTAAAGTGTTTTGTCTAATAGGGTAAACTGGCCATATACCGTGATATACCCGTAAGGGCGCAGTTCACCTCAGTTTTCAACGTCTTTTTTTATATTTGTACCAGATATTTTTTTTCTTATTTTAGACATAAATTGTGATTAAAACCTCCTCTTAGGAAATTTTTGTATTGCTCATAGTTTTTGCGTAATCAGTAGGGCCACGATTTTGTCGCGAAAAGATTTTTGCCCCACTTTGTTTCAGTGACTCACGTGCACATCGGCAGTTCTGTTTCAAGGTTATTGGCAGCGTGTCTTTGTTCAGACACGTTTCTCATTTTACTGCACCAATCAGAATAAGATTATTGTGAGTCTGTACGTCTATAATTTGCCAAGGCCAGTGAGAGTAAATTCATCCAACCACAGACGATGTAGCAGAGCTGCAGGTGTGCACATGACGCATCGAAACCAAATGTTGCAAAAATGTTTTCGCCATAAAATCGTGGCTCTAGTAATCAGTCGTAAATGTCAAAATTTGCATTTCACGGTTTTATGTACACCACTAAAACCAACTGACACACCAAACTGAAAAAATTCACAGTTTATAACAATGTGATAGGCTAAGATTTGACATATATAAAACAAAAATATTTTATCTCTTGTTTTTATATCTGTCAAATCATAGTCTACAATATTGTTATACACTGTGAATTTTTTCAGTTTGGTATGTCAGTTGTTTTAGTGGCGTACATAAAACTGTAAAGTGCAAATTTCGACATTATGCAAAAATATGAGCGATAAACAAATTTCCTAAGAGGAGGATTTAATTCAAATTTATGTCTAAAATAAGAAAAAATATCTGGTACAAATATAAAAATAAAAAAATACGTTCGAAACTGAGGTGAAAAGCGCCCTTAAGGGTCTCCCTAGATAGGCTGTGTTTGTGTGTGTGAGACAGGAGCGGTAAGGTTGCCATTGACCTACGTATGTCATGTATTATCGCCTCTCCGCGCAAGCCACTCAGCTGGCGTGTTATTATCCTTTTTCCTATGGGACTTCAAGCGGTGAGCACATTATTATATTTTTGGGCTGCATATTTCAAAGCCTAACGCTTGTTTCTATAGTTCTGATGTTTTTCGAATCCGGTTGTTGTTTTTCCCAGATACGGGAGTCGGGAAAAGCCATTTTTTGCTATTTTGAGAGGGTGGGAAACTATGTTTATAATACACGTGTCGAATTTTTAAAACTATAACGAACATAGTTTGAGGTGTGTGTTCTTTGCGTAGATATACAAATATAACGAGCGTTCAATAGTTCCGTCAAAAAAAGAATAGTCGTAACTCGCTGCAAGGAATTTGAAGCGCAGGTATGGAAGCTCCTTAATATCGTGTTAAATCACTTTGCGGGCTTCACATAACTAGGTAGGCACTGTACCCACAGCTCGCTAGGTTACCGACAGAGAGCAGATATGTGTAGTACCTGCAATAAGTAACCAATGTATCAAATATAAGAACACAATTAAAATGTTTAACCTATTTCTGTTACTGAAATTCGAATCCATAGTACCACGAAGCATGTTAGGCTTACCCTGGACGAAAAAAAAAAAAAAAAAAAAAAAAAAAGGACCAAGTTATCGAGAGTGTTGTGCGTCTTTGGCGCTGCAATCAGAGTAGTCGGGCTCAAACTCCGCCTACTTCCCTCCCACTTTTTTCCATGTTTATTTACATTATAAATACAGACACTTTATCAAAACGTATTTTTTAATCAATTTATGAAATACTTCCTTCGCTCACAATCCTAAAGCATGGCTCCAGCAATCTGTATTTACTTTGTAATGTAAACACTGGAAAAAAGGTGGACGGAGTTTGAGCCCGACCGCCCAGATTGCAGCGCCAAAGACGCACAACATTCTCGGTAACTTGGTGAACTACAGCCGAACAACAAGGGGGTCAAGCAAAATACATTGGTACATAGGCGAGTGTCCAGACCTGTACGCTGTACTTCGTGGACAAGATGCATGGAAAAGGCGGCCATGATGGACAAATACAACGAGCACAACACAAGTTTGTCCTTGTCTTTTTACATCATTATCGCCTTTCTCATGCACCTCGTTCGTCTTTGTTTGTTTGGGTTTTTCATGCCCCCCTCCCAACCCTTATATACCTACTATGTTCTTATTTCGGAATTACTGTATGTTTGCTGACTGTAGTCATTTATGGCTTCCTTGGTTTGTTTCTTTCGTATTTTTGTTGGTCATTTTCTCTCGTGGTGGTCAGTAATATTACGTAACTGTTGATTTTTTGTGCGATGCAGCAACATTCGCTAGCTATCACAACAAAACACTTCAGTCAGTCATACACCTCCACTGCCAAAAATCTTTCAAAGATCGCGGAATAGTATTGTTAAATTGAAATTAAACTATTGGTGAACTTCCTCAACTTTCTCCACTTTCTGACACATTACGAAGAATAATCATACAAAAATAAAAATCTTGAACAATTTATCTTGCACATTTTTCGCGTTCTTGATTCAAGAGTTTGGGTTTTGAATGACTTGTCATTGTTATTAACAAGGTAGCGAAAAAGAAAAGAAAAACAAACAGGCAAAAAGTCAAAAAATAGAAAACAAGCCTAGTTTGGCTGTAGTCATGAAAAGACGTCTTCAGAAATCTACTGTGTTCTCTCGTGCGTCTTCATCTTTGTATCGTATAGTCTGTTGTCTGTGACGTCGTCGTTGTTATCCTGTCTTGCGTTCAACATTGCCTTCGTCCCAGTATTGTCTGTGATGTATTGTGGTGTCCTGAGCTTTACAGATTAGTCTCACTGTAAGATTTCTGGGACGACATAACATTGCAACGCCGTATGTCCACAATAGTACAGTACGTTATTCTGTCCCACTACAAGAAACATTCAAAGACATTCTAAACCTGGTAGCGCAGGATCCGTTCTTTGCTTACATTCAAGTTTGTTATTCGTTCTAAATCCTTCATAGAACTCCTAATAACCTTCATTCCAATAGCCGGGAAAAAATTATATTTCACACTTTTGTCAAGTATATTTCCCCAACTACAATTCACTCGAAAATTTTTTTCGTCACATCTTATTGTTACATACAAAGAAAGTACGCGAGTTCAATTACTACCACCAATTTTTCACACACACACACACACGCACACATACACACACAAATATACAGGATTCCCGGAAACAAACGCATGAAAGCGCACCATGCGAATCCTGAGATAAATTGGAGACGAAAATGTCAGTGGCAAAATAGCACTGTACTTAATCCTCTCTTGCGCTCCACAGATATCTACTTATCTTACCAGCATATTAATGGTCCAGGTTAATATCCTGAGCAGTCCAAACACGATACTTGACATAACATACATGAAATAATACCTGGACGTGGAGCGCAAGAGGGGACTATCTCCGTGCAGTGTTGCCACATTGTGCACGTAAAATGTCGTAAAACACTTTGCCACTATCATTTTCCCACGATACGCGTGGTGTGTTTTTTATGAGTTTGTTTCTGGACATCCTGTATATACACCGGTCATATACTAATACGCTCGTTGCCTGTTCATTGACATAGTGTTACCATGACTGTGCCTGTTATACGTTGCTTTATTAGTATCGTTACTAATACATATATTCCAGATTTCAAATTCGTATGGCATGAAAAATATGTTCTTGCAAAAACGGTTACTATCATATGTGTTCAAACGAGTAAACCCGAAAATTAATATACAGTAAGCTCCCGATTATCTGTGCACCGATTAACCGTTCTTTATTATCCGTGTGGCTTTCTGTGTGTTGAACACTGTAAAAACCGTAAATCTCTGTTTAAAGAAATAATATTTTTGGAACATAAGACTGTCAACTGTAGCGCGCAAGAATGGATTAATGAAATGTCAACATCATTTTTTCTCGTGTTTACCGCAAACACCAGTTATATTTTTATTTGTTTTGGTGAAAAGGTTGAGAAATATGGTATTTATAGGTAAAACCATAAGTCGTTATGGAATATTAATTCATTATTTTAAAAATTACTTTTTTTATTTTTAAATTAACAAATGTACTATTTTCGGGTTATCCGTGTTTCTCGAATATCCGCGCGTTGCGTGGCACCAATTAACATGGATAATCGGGAGTTTACTGGAAGAAACAAATCTATTATGAATTATAACATGGCGAATAGTGAGGCAGAGTATCTGAAGACTGGTAGTATGGGTTGACAACTTGAAGCCACATATTCCCGTGTTGTAGAATAAGTAATATTCATGCAAGTTTTATTTTAATGAGTGTTTTGACTCGTTTTGAATTATCCAGAGCTAAACATCTGAACTTCACATCTTAATACATCATCATAAATATAAACTTATTATTATTTTTTTCATCATACAAAACACTTTACAGGTTTGTACTTGTATTACATTTTTTTTATATTATTATAGGCTACATATTCAGTCTGCTACGAGTTTTTAACAGCATCAACTCAGTATTTTGTATTTAATCTACTCTAAACTATGGCTAAAATGACACCTCATTCATACAAACATAACCGTTTTCCAGGCAAATAAATTATATGTCCAATTAACTTTCAAAATGAATGCCTCTACAAATTAGTCGTGAGGCAACTGTGAAAAATACACTGAAACAAATAACGTATTGTAGTTAAAGTTTTAAAGAATACTGTAAAAAAAAAAAAAAAAAAACATTACTAGCAAATTTTTAGAACATTACTTTGTATGTAACAATTTCGAAATTTTAAGTATTAAACCTCAACACTGCATGCATTCTCAGTGCTGTATTGTTCCAAAAAATATTTCACGTTCTTTTTTGAACTGATAAATTAAGAATTAATATATTTTTAACATTAATTTTCCGCTTTATGTCCGTGGGTGCATAGTCAAGTCAATATGCTAGATATTAATTAAAATATACATATTTCGACATTCCAACGTTAGGGACACCTGATTTTCGCAAACAAAAATTTGCCCTTTTTGTTTTAGTACCTTACGTGCACACCTGCAGCTTGCTTCATGGTCTGCGATTGGAAGTTCGCATAATCACGTGTCTTGCTGTTCTACCTGCAAACCACAGAAGTGCGGTGCTGAAGTAACCTCACTGTGATTGGTACAGTCAACTGAGAGGCCACTTCGCGAAGCCAAACTGCCGCTAAACACGAAGCACAGCTGCAGATGTGCACATTAGGCTTTGACACAAATTGGTGCAAAATTATTTTCGGGAAAATTAGGTGTTCCTATTCAAGGCTCTACTGCGAGTGAGAGGGAGGGAGAGAGGGAAAGCGAAAGGAGGGGTAGAGTAAGAGAGGGAAGGGGAGAGAGGGAGTGAGAGAGAGGGAAAGAGCGAGGGAGGAGTTAGAGGGAGGGAGATAAGGGAGGGAGAGAGTGAGAGGAAGGGGAGAGTGTGGGAAGAAGGGTGCGGGAGGGATGGGCAGAGAGAGGGATTAGAGAAAGAGAGGAAGGGGAAGGTGCGAGAGAGGGAGAGGGAGTGTGTGAGAGGGAGGCAGAGAGAGTGAGAGGAAGGGAGAGCGCGAGAGAGGGAGGGGGAGAGATTGAGAGGAGGGGGAGAGTGCGAGAAGAAGGGCAGAGAGGGAGGGGGAGAGAGGGTTGGGATAGAGTGAGAGAAGGAAGGGGAGAGTGAGAGGAGGGGAGAGTGAGAGGAGGGGAGTGTGAGATTAGGGGAGAGTGAGAGGAGGTGAGAGTGAGAGGAGGGGAGAGTGTGAGGAGGGGAGAGTGTGAGGAGGGGAGAGTGTGAGGAGGGGAGAGTGTGAGGAGGGGTGAGTGAGAGGAGGTGAGAGTGAGAGTGAGAGTGAGAGGAGGTGAGAGTGTGAGGAGGGGAGAGTGTGAGGAGGGGAGAGTGCGAGGAGGAGAAGAGTGCGAGAAGGTTGGGCAGAGAGGGAGGAGAGAGAATAAGTGAGACTCACCTATGAAGGAGAGCAGCGTGTGGCGGGGACAAGAGCCACCTAGAGAACATCACCACACGTCACATATCACATCAGCCAGCATACAGCACCGCATACACCTGCAACAACAAGGAACAGGCATGTCAAGTAACTACGCTAATGTTGAGCGACATCTCATACGTGTCGACCGGCCTGGAAACATAACAGGATGCACCACAACTTCTTTACAACGAATTATTCTCAAGAACCAGAAAAAAAAATATTATAGCAGCATTACATTTTACGATTACGTCTGAATTATTGTATTTAAATGTTAAGAAGTTGTTTTAATTAACCGGTGACGATGATGAGTTGAAGCCGCAGTTTTTCGGTGAAAATATTTTTGCACAACTTGTTTCAATGCCTTATTGTAAGGACCATGACTTTTTTGCGAAAAGAATTCTTCCTCGCTTTGTTCCAGTATCTTATGTGTATATCTGCGGTTCTACTTCAAAGTTATTGTATATGGGTATTTGTGCAGCGTCGTCTTTTATTTGAATGTGCCAGTCAGAGAAAGGTTAATAGCGACGTTATATGCACGGACTGCTGATTTTCGCGAAAAGAGTTTTGCCCCACTTTGTTTCAGTTCCTTATGTGCACACCTGCAGTTGTGTTTCATGGTCAGTGATTGGATGTTTTAGAAGTCACGTGTCTTTTAGTTCTACTCGCAAATCACAGACGCGTGGTGTTACAATAACCTTATTGTGATTGGTAGAGTCAAATGAAAGACGTCACTTCTCAGAGGCACATTGCCAATAACCATGATGCTGAACTGCAGGTGTGCACGTAAGGCATTGAAACAAAATGCAGCAAAATTCTTTTCGCGAAATTTTCGTGCCCCTACTTTTTGTCCTAGAACACGTCATGCCGCGCCACTGATTGGCGGTGTATATTTGTGGAAAGATGTTTCTCATTTGACTGCACCAATCAGAATCAAGTTACTGCAATACTTAACGTTCAGTGCTTTGCAGTAAAACGTTGCGGCACTTAACAGTTAAAAACAGCCAATCATTGACTATGAAGCAGAGTTGCAGATGTGCACATGTGACACTCAAACAAACAAGTGAAGAAATATTAAAAAAAAAATAGGAGTCCCTAGGTATCAATTACACACCGTCACATAGCTAAACTGTAAAGGAAAAAAAACTTCCTCAAATGTCTAGGAAATTATCCCAGACGCAGTATGGGACAGTCACCATACTTCCGCCTTGTACATATGCAAACTTTTATAGTTGGTACAATACAAGTCTGGTAACTTCAGTATACATTTGACTGTTTTATAAAAAGGTTTAGGAGTGCTACCATGTATGTCTGGGAAACTATTCTACTATACCTACTTTCTTAGCGCTCCTATACGCACGTCTGGTAAATTTACAAACTATTTTTTAGAGTGTAGGTTTGAGAGGCCAGCGTGTAAATGGAAAGTAAACGAGTACAGTTAGAACAAATGCCGTCACCAGACGCCACTGCCTAGGTGTGTGTCGAATACACATATCAGGGAGCCCTGATTGTCGTGAAAATATTTCTGCATCAAGCTGTTTCAGTGCCTTACTTTCACATCTGCAGTTCTGATACATTGTTCCTGGCAGCGTGAAACGACGTATCTCACATGACCCTACCAATCCGCATTAGGTTACTGCGATACCGCACGTCTCTGATATGTAGAGGCACAATTATTTCGAGTATTAATTCCAGGTCGGGTTGAACGTCATTATCGTATACTTCACTTCTCCTTCTGTGATTATACGAGAGCTGTTTTAACACACATTTGACGACTGCAAGCCAGTTATAAATAAGGAAACAAGTCGTGGGGATATCACCTTCTAAACGTTTGTAATGACAGATGCCAATGAATATTAGGCTTCAGCCGGTACACGTATAGAACTGAGAAGTCTAGGCTGTTGCCAGATAAATACGCGATATACTCGTGCCTCTAGTGATGTGCTATGCATAGGGACAGGGAAATTGCGCGAATTCAATGACCTGCACGTTAGAATGCACTGTCCTATGCTTACTCAAGCTCCGTATATTCCTTCATTGCTTGCAATCCCAGTGAGTAGCAGTTAACAAATGATCGGAGCTTGAGTATACATAAGACAGTCTAATATGTAGGTCATTGAACGCACGAAATTTTCCTGTCCCTAGCTACGCAGTAAAACGTTAAGACAGGTGAGATTTAAATTCAGCCAATCACTGACCATGAAGCCGAGTCGGGGCTATGTCAGTTCTACGACCTCGTCAGTTTACAGAACATATGTTCCTCTCCCCACTACGCTGGGAGATATGCGGGGCGGTGACGAATGTTGCATGGATGCTATGGCCAATAGGTATGACACGATTATTTCGCGTATATACATCGGGTAGCAGCCTAGACTTCTCAGTCCTATACACGAACTGGGCATTGTCGATTGTTCATTGGCTTCTAACCGTTCATGCGGGTACCACGTGATCCCACCACGAGTTATTTCCTTATTTATTACTGGCCTGCAGGCGTCAAATATGTTTCAAAACTACTGTTGTCCGATCACAGTGATGACATAGAAGTGTACGTTGTTGACGTTCAACCTAACCTAGAATCAATATGCGAAACAATCGTGCCTCTACCAATAGGGTTTCGGTTTTATGTCTGGTGTAAGAACTCTTCACGTCTCGTGGTAGCCAATGAGAGGAACGATACACAAGCACCAATAGACGGTGCATATTGTTTATGGACAGGGTAAAGGGATGCCAACAGTAGAGGGTAAGAAGTAGGGGAGTTCTACGACCTCGGCAGTTGACAGAACATTTTTAGAGAAGGTGTGTAGAGTGGTTCGTAGTGGAGGGAGTAAGGGGAAGAGTAGGGGAAACGTTCTGTGAAATGACAAGGTCGTGGAAGTGACCTTTCCCGGCAGAGTCGCCGATGTGCACATGAGGCACTGAAGATAACTGATGTAGAAATATTATCACCAAACACAAGGGTCTCTATACATGATCGCTACAATCTGCCTGACAACACTGCACGTCTGGTCAGGAGAACTGAACACTGGACTTGACACAGCGAGTGGGGCTCATCTCTGGTTGGCTTCAGAGCAATGCAGTGAAGAATAATTGGCTAGGTGGGGGAGGAGGAGTAGAGTTGCAAAGAGTTTAATTAAAGTTGTCCGCACCGTACACAGCCGCGCGCACACCAGTGTCTCGCGGGGGAATTTCGCAAACTGCCAGAGGTAGGTGGTTGGTAATACGTTTGGAAAATGTTACGCCCTTTTGGTGTAGCCGCAAATTCAGCAACCGAAGCACATAAATTAATTATCTTGATAATGTTCTTCGCTGTGCAATTATCAACTTCTGCCCAAGTGAAATTGTTTTATATTGCCAAAACAAGTTGACCACAGACCTCTCGTGTTTTACTCGGACAGGCTACGTTTCTAAGGTCGACGTACAATGCGTGCACGAGACATTGATACTACTATGAACTCTAGGAATTATTCAACATTTCCCCGATAAATAATATGTAGAGATGATGGTATATCGCGGGAAAACTTGACTGTTTGCTGGGTTTCAACACACGTTCAGCTTACTAGAAGATTACTGGCTTTACCTTGTACTTGAAGCTGTTACCCTATTTGACTGACCCAATAAGAATCTCACTATTCTAATCTTTGATGCCTATTACTGGTCTGCAGACAGCTACGTTGTGTCTGACGTGTATCACCCAATCATAAGTGTTGCGAGAAACTACAGCGTTTTCAAGTGTATGTTGATACCAAAAAAAGTCGTGATCTACCATCGTTAGATACGGTGAAATTTCGCGAATTCAATGACCTGCATGTTAGAATCAAATATCCTATGAATATTCGAGCCCTGACTGTTTGACTGTTTGTCCACTAGCTGCTACTTAGTGAAACAACAGACAATGAACGAATAGACAGAGCTTGAGTATGCATAGGATATTTGATTCTAAAATGCAGGTCATTCAATTCGCGAAATTTCACCATCTTTAACCATCATCTCTAATCTTAACCATTTTAGTACTAGCTTTCTTCGACGTAGGCGTACATGTGTGAAAAATGCCATCATATTTTTTCAAAATTTTGTAATTATTTATTAAAATTGAAATAATTCGATACGAATCAAAGTAATCAAGCTGGGAAAATTTTCCACTGGCAATTAAAGGTTCCCTCAATCAATTGCAAAACAAATTTCTAGAAAAATTTATTTAAAAAAAAAAAAAAAAAAAAAAAAACGAAACTAAATTTAAAAAAAATACAGAGCCGATATATCGGCCTCTGGCATTTTTCGCACAGACAATAAAGGCCTATATTTCGGCTCTTGGCTCTGAAAGGGATAATACCTAGACAAGTCCTAGACAAGTTGCTAGCTGACTAAACTATAAGATGGAACAGTACAGTGTAACGCAGGAGACAACACATGAGGCTGGAATCAACAACAAACTGCTAGAGAGAGAGAGAGAGAGATAAAGTGAGTGATTTATCGCGGGAAGCCTTGAATGTTTGCTATGGTATAATGCAGCACATACTTGTCCGATGTTCTTACTCCGTCATTCGTGGTTTCAAATTTAACCGGGCCGACGGCGGTACTGATCGTTTGTTGTTCAGAGGGACAGGAACACTTTGGGAATTCAGTGACCATCATGTTAGACTCCTCTGTCCTGACTCAAGCTCCGACCATTTGTCCATTAACTGCTACTCCCTGGAACAACAGATAAGACAGGGGCTTAGTATGCATAGGGTAATGGAATCTATCATGCTGGTAGTTGAATTTGCGAAACTTTCCTGTACCTAAGGTAAGGTAAACGAGTTTTACGTCTCGTCGACAGCGAAGTTACAGACAGTGACACACAACTTGATACAATGACAGCAGCTGGGAGAGGAGTCGGCCATGGCCTTTGTTCAGGAACCGTCCCAGCATTCGCCTGGAGCGATTTCGGGAAACCATGGAAAACCGAAATCAGGACGGCTAGGGATCAAACCCGGGTCCGCTCGAGTGCGAATCCAACGTGTTATTGTTGCGCCACCTAGCTCGGTACCGTCTCAAGTTATCGTCCAATCACATTAGGCGTAACGTGCTACAGCGCTTTGAATGCTGCTACGGCACTAAATATTATCGCGAATTTTTACTCTCTCTCTCTAATAATTGCTCGTGAGGCACGTGGGTTGCAGTGTGAACATTATGGGACTCCTGTTTCTCGCGAAAAGAATTCTGCCCCAGATTTTTTCGGTGCCTTACGTGCACATCTGCAGCTGTGCTTCATGGTTATTGGCAGCGTGTCTATGTGAAGAGCCGTATCTCATTTGACTGAGCCAATTACAATAACGTTCCTGCACAACACACGTCTTCGATCTGCCGCTAGAATACCAAGGCTCGTGACAGTTGAAATATCCAATCACTGACCACGAAGCAGAACTGCAGATGTACACGTAAGGCACCAAAACAAAGTGGAGCAAAATTCTTATCGCGAAAAACAAAGGTCCCCGAGTCAGACGCCGGCCGAACCAATAAGGAATCAAACAGAGCGCGACGTGGCCAATCAGGATCAAGGACAGTTTCCAATTCACTTGTTAGCTGGTCAAGGGCTGTGTTCTTGGAGGAGGTGAGGTCGAAGACAGTTCGAGGGAGAGCAAACAACCACTGGACATCGCCTCTACAACTGCGTTGATTATTGTACTTCCGTAGTTACAGTGAACTTTCTTCGGGCTGGAGGTCGACAGGCATGCCTCGCTAGTTCTTCACCCCGGCCGTCTCTCATACACGCTGTGACCCTGCCAGAAGGCGAGGAACACGTAGTGGATTTTTAGTTACATGTATGTTTCTTGCAATGTTGCTAATAAACGTGCCTAATTTTTAAAACTATAGTTCGAAGCGCGTGTTTTTTTTCGTAAATATACAGGGACCGCGGTGGCCGAGTGGTCAGATCTCTCGCCTCCCACCAAGGCGATCCGGGTTCGATTCCCGACGGGGTCGGTTCCCGGATTTTCGCATGTGGGAATCATGCCGGACGATGCCGCTGGTCGGCGGGTTTTCTCGGGGATCTCCCGTTTCCCCCGCCCTTTCATTCCGGCGCTGCTCCATACCTCATGTCACCCTTCAAAGGCCTCGATGTTAAGGCGCCCGCCTGGTGGCCGTGTGTTAGTGTGAGTGAGGTACGGCGTCCAGGGCGATGTTGACTGGCTCGTCTGGCTCGGTATCGCCTCTACCGCAAGACACTGATACAGTGATACTACGTGCAGTGATATCGTAGATCACTCGCCTGACTGACACTTTCAGTGGTGGCCCGATCTTTTTATTGGTGGAAAGTTTTAAGTAAAGTCCAATATATTTGTCTATTGTAGTTTAGCACGAATCCCTTCAGTAGTTGTTTAGATATAATAGATTGAAAAAAGCTGTTTTGAGCCATTTTGAGGTGAGCTGAAATGATCTATCTAATTAACGTGATGTTTTGAAACTAGTATTCCGATGTCATTTGAAGTGTTTGTTCTTTTCGTAAATGCACACATTAGAAATACGTTTAGTAGTTTCTTAGATAAAAGCGACCTGCTAGCACGCTGCAACGCTGGTTACAAGGCAGGCCGGCGGGCGCCTTAAACGTCGACCAAAATATCTCACTCGTAGATATACAGATATAACGTGCGTTAAACAGTCTCGTCGTAACTCGCGGCAACACTTTTAAAGGGGAGATAGGGAGGCCACTTAATGACAACAGCATTATCGGCAGAGGTTCGATTATTTCGCGTACTGATTCCAGCTCATGTTGAACGTCAAAAATGTACACTTCACCGTCATTAGCCTATTGTGATCGGATGACAGTAGTTTTGATACACATTTAGCGACGGGAAATCAGTAGGGACCCTTGTCATTCGCGAAAATAATTTTGCTCCACTTTGATTCCTTAACGTGTACATCTGCAGTTCTGCTCCGTGGTCAGTGATTCGATATTTTAACTGTCAAGAGCCATGTTATTCTAGCGGCAAATCACAGACGTGTGTAGTTGCAGGAACGTTATTGTAATTGGCTCAGTCGAATGAGATATGGCTAGAGATGATGGTTTATCGCGGAAAAACTTGACTATTTGCTAGGCTTCAACGTACGTTCAGCTTATCAAAAGATTACTGGCTTTTCCTTGTACGCGAAGCTACTGCCCTACTTGACTAAACCAATAAGAATACCGCTATTTTAATATTTGATGCATGTTATTGGTCTGTAGACAGCTACGTTGTGTCAGTGTTTTCAAGGCTATGTTGGCACAAAACATTTTTGCGATATTCCATCATCTCTAGATATGGCTCTTCACACAGACACGCTGCCAATAACCATGAAGCAAAACTGCAGATGTGCACGTAAGGCACTGAAATAAACTGGGGCAAAATTCTTTTCGCGAAAAATATGTGTCCCTATAAATCAGTAATAAATAGGACCACGATGTTATGGCGAACATATATTTGCCCCAGTTTGGTTTCAGAGCCGTATGTATACATGAGCAGCATTGATTCATGGCCAGTGACTGGATGTTTGAACTCTCACTCGTGTTGGGGTTATACTGGCCAATCACAGACGTAAGAGGTCACAGTAAGTATATTCTGAATGGTGCAGACAAATAAGAGCCGTGTCTGAACAAACACGCGCTACCAATAAACATAAAGCAGTGCTGCCGCTGTGTAAACAAGGTATTGAACCAAAATGTTGAAAAAATCTTTTCGCGGCAAAGTCGTGGCTCTAGTAATAAATAAGGGAATAGCTAACGGAATCGGACGTTATCTTCTGCAGCACTCTGTTTCAATGTGTCACGTGTACATCTGCAGTTCTACTTCATGGTTATTTGAAGAGACAGACAAAGATATATAGAGAGAGAGACAGGTAGAAAGACAGGTAAACAGAGATACAGCTAGAGATGGACATAGAGAGAGACAGACATAGAGGCACATAGACACATACAGATAGAGGCAGGATGTGGAGGTGTGAAGAAGGTGCTATATAGTGACTGGGACTTATCGACCACAGCACCGACAATACGCCAGCATCGATCGATCGACGTTGTTGGTAACGAGACTGGCCGCCGCCTACACTCGCCCGAGCAGCGCACCGACCGACCAACCACGTCACACATAGGCCTACCTACAACTAGCCATACTCTCAGACTATCGTACAGACATATCTATGGCAGCCTTGTACTTGCAGTAGCTGAAGCAACGAGAATACACACTCCCACACACTCTACACTACATAGCCCGTAAATTACTATAGGCTGTTCAATGCAAAGTGAGCACATTTAAAGACCATCTTATTACCATGGGGTTTTCAATTTAAGTGGCCTCCCTAGATAGACTGCGTTTGTGCGTTGGAGGCAGGAGCGGTAAGGTTGCCAGTAACCGACATATGTATAGGCCGTTCACAATAAAGTGAGCACTGCCCAAAGTTTTCTTTAAGCCGTATTGTTAGTCATCTTTCCTGTTTTTAACATGTAAACTTCCATGCAACTAAAACAAGTGTAAATGTTTCAACACTCTCAAAAGTTAACATCTATTTACCGAATAAAATATATTATTTATTGAATTACAAGTATTGCTGAGTGCTCAGTTTAAAGTGAACAGCCGTGCAAGCTACTCACCAGGCGTGCAATGCTGTACTATTATCCTGTTATACTATGGGATTTCAAGCGGTGACCTATTTTATTTGTGGACAGCGTAGTTCAAAGTCTAACGCTTGTTTCTATAGTTGTGTTTTTCGAATACGATTGTTAATTTTCCAAACACGGCAGTCTGGTAAAGCCAGTTTTGGCCGTTTTGAGGGGCCAGAAAATAACGTTTCTAATAAACGCTCCTAATTTTCAAAACTATAGCGACGTAGTTTGAAGTGCGAGTTCTTTTTGTAGATATACAGCTATCATGTGCGCAAAATAGTTTCGTCAGCAAGAGAGAATACTCGTAACTCGCTGCACCACATTTGAAGGCCAAGTAGGGAGGTTCCTTAAGGTTAAATGTCCCTATAATAATTGTAAATAGCACCACGACGAGGCAGTGACAAAATCTGCTGATTTAATTTCTTGATTTTCTCTAGAACGAGTGAACCTATATTTAAGCTAAAAACGGTAAGTTGTGCTGTTTCAACAAACACACTTTTCTAAATATGTATTACCCACGCGGATTAAGCGAAAATATGAGTTCGATTATCTAACTCCTGAATAAAAATATATTTATTTCAAAATGTGAAATAACCCAGAGCCAGCAGAGTACGATGTGATGCACAAAGCACAAATAACTGTTATAAAACGAGCCGAAAGAGAAATTCCAGATAAATTTAACAACTCAATCATACTGGTGCGGCGAGTGAAGGAATATGGAGGGAGAGAGAACCATGTGTTGAGCGAAGAAAGAAAGAAGAAGCGACTGCACTGAGAGAACTGATAACTCATAGTGCAATGTGTGGCACGTTTCTAGGTAAGGCTTCCTTCAATCCCTTCTACTTGACTGAGTGTCATGCTTAGGTTTTAGGCAAATAAAATGTTATCGTCACAGAGCGAATGTAGGGTAGCTGCCTTGTACAGGGCTCAAAGTGGTGCAACACTTACAGAATAGTGACGAAAGTGACCATTCTGGTAGAAAAAGTGACTAAAATGTGGTTGATTAAGTGACTGAAAAGTGACAAAGTGAACATAACAGTAATCAAAGGTAACAAAATAACACCATAGGCATTTACGGAAACTTATTCGGTATAATGTACTCTGTCTCGGTAGCATTGGCTATCTCCACTTGCCATGTTTGCAAAACACCTGATACAGATTCTCAGGCTTACAATTTTGTCTATACATACGTTGGCACAATGGGCACACGTGCCATAGTTTCTTTTTTTAAAAAATGGTATTTCCCTATGCATTACAGCACATTTGAAGTATGTGGTAGGCAGAAACATGCTGTTGGTCCAGGATTCAAGCTGCTGATTTATATAAGCTGTTGGTCTAGAGTAACTTAAGACAACCAGTATTATAGAAAAAATTTAAGTGAAGACAAATTCAAACACAATTGCCTGAATGTTATATCCTTAAAATTAGTAAATACAATGTATATAATGAAACACTGATGCTATGCACTGAACGACAACAATACATGTTAAATTCAAAGTTGAGGTACTACATTCTCTGGAAAATATTAAGATTAACTCTTAATTACATACCTGCTAAACTATTCATTTTATAGTCATTGTTTATTAATGAAAAATGTTTCTATAGATGCTAAAAGTAGTATTAGGTAAACAAAATTATATTTTCCTTACTTCTAAATTTTTCGTTTTTCATTGGGTTAGGTTATGTTAGGGAAAGTTAGTTAAAGTTAAGTTATGTTAGCTTTAATTTTTCCATTTTCGTTTGGTAACCTAACCTAACCTCACGTACACAATTTAACCTAACAAAAATGAAAAACTTACAGGTAAAATAACCTAGCCTAGCCAACATACCTAACCTTAATCTAACCAAAAACGAAACCTTTCAAAGACAGTAAACTACAATTTTCTTTACGTACGACAACTTGAAACTTCTACAGAAACATTTTTCATCAACAAGCTATGTCTTCAAAATCAAAAGTTTGATCAGTATACTATGAATAGCTAGCTATTCTTAATACTGTATTTAACTAGATATTTTAATTAGCTTTTTTCTCCACAGTGTTTTGAATGGCTTCAACCTCTTCGGGACTAGCTGTGGTTTC
This sequence comes from Medauroidea extradentata, assembly GCA_003012365.1. Lineage (NCBI taxonomy): Eukaryota > Metazoa > Arthropoda > Insecta > Phasmatodea > Phasmatidae > Medauroidea > Medauroidea extradentata. The sequence continues at coordinate 2,516 of PNEQ01030346.1, read as the reverse complement.
ATTGCAAACATTCTCATGGCACTCTTCAATATAAGGGCATCATTTAAATGTCCTATCAGACAAAAATCCTTCCATATATCAACCAACAGATGTACTCTGCACTGACATCAGCCTGTTATTTCGTCCACACAAGTCAAGGAAAGAAAACCTGCATATTTATATATGCACGCACAGCATTCATAAAAAACTTCAACCAGAAACGTATAAAAAAAGTGGAAAAAGTGACCACTTAAAGGAAAAAGTGACTTTTAGTGACATTGACCACAAAAAGGGACCGACTTTGAGGCCTGCTTGTAGTGAGGACGTCATAACTAAATAGTACAGAAGCCCGTTAGTTATTTCTGTAATGTTATAGTGTTGGAATACGCGATATATTGACGGTAAATATGTAAGGTAACCAAAATAGAAAGTGAAAGACAGACCTGTTTAGATTTTCCGCAAAAAGAAAAGGCAAACTTAAGTTTCGACTCTCCTGCAAAAAGAGGACCAACGAAGAAAACACAGCGAAAAATAAGTAATTTTTTATGTAGACAACCATTGTGGCTAACATACGATCTTTTTTTTTTTTGAGTTTGTATATAAATGTTGAACGTGTGCGCGTATGTTTGTGTGTGTGTGTATACATATATATATATATATATATATATATATATATATATATATATACATACATACATACATACATACATACAAACACACACATTAAAGATTAGCAACTGGCATGCACAATTACGTATATGTTTTGAATTCGAAGAAGCAAGCTTACTCGTGTCATCCAACTGAACCTAAATAAAACCAACCTAAACATATCACATAATATTGCTTGCCCGCCAGCTTGCATAAAGTTCCACTTTCTTGCACGATTTTGCATTGTCTCGCATCAAACTGCACTATATTGCAATAACTTTAACTCACTTGCATCCATCCTAATCCAAACTAACCTAACCCAATACAATCAAATCCAACATAACCCAAACTAACGTAATGCAATGTGAACTTACCCCATACAAAAAATAAGGTGTTACTAGATTGGTATCTCCTATGTTAACATCTTTGACCGAGTACGTCTAGCGATTGTGGCGCCTTGAGACCGGTCATGAACTAATGTCAGCCAAAGATTATATACCTAACAGAAAGATGAGCAACTCAATGATTTTTTTTTTCGTGCTAGTAGTTGCACCTAGCGCTCCAAGTGGTCACTCGTGGAACTAACGAAAAAAAACTACGCGATGCTAGCGCTCCACATGGCGTCTTCATAAACTAATGGCGGGAATTTTAATGTATTAATTTTCCATGAAAAAACAAAGCTGTGTTCAAAAAATGCACATTTTAATGCCATGGGTCTATTTATATGCTATTTGATAGATTTTAAATCCTGATAGAGAGTACATATCACAAAACTGTTATATAGAAATGTTGCTTTACCCAACCAAACACAAAATAAACTAACCCAACCTAACTCATACGAAATTCATAGTAACCATGCGTACACTAAGTTGCACTTCACCAAGATGCACTATCCAGCACTAAGCATTACTATATTGCACTAAGTATAACTTTCACAAAGTTGTACTAGCTTGCACCAAATTACACTAGCTTGCACCAACAATAATACAACCTAACCTTACCTAACCTAATCCAACCCTAAATAATCAAAATTGAGCTAACTCAAACTTAACAAACTGAACTCAACCAACACACCCAGACCCAACTTAACCCAACCTAACCTAACTTCACCTAAATGAACCAACTGCACTAAATTGAACTATTTTGCATTTAGTCGTACTATCTTGTACTAGGTTGCGCTAGCTTGCACCAAATATCACTATCCAAACATAAGCAGCTTGCCACAACAATAATCCAAACTAACCTTACCTAACCCAACAAAACCCACCCTCACTTAATGTAAACCAACATAAAATAACCAAAATTAAGCTAACCCAACATAATACAATCCAACCTAACCCAACCCTACTCAACCCAACATAACCCAACTAAACTTAACCTAACCGAACCAAACCTAACCCAACCTAACTCAAACCTAACCTAACCCAACCCAACCTAACCCAACCCAACCTAACTCAACCTAACCGAACTCAACCTAACCGAACTCAACCTAACCGAACTCAACCTAACCGAACTCAACCTAACCGAACTCAACCTAACCTAACTCAACCTAACCTAACTCAACCTAACCAAACTCAACCTAACCTAACTCTACCTAACCTAACTCTACCTAACCTAACTCTACCTAACCTAACTCAACCTAACCTAACTCAACCTAACCTAACCCAACTTATCCTAACCCAACTAAACCTAACCTAACCCAACTCAACCTAACCCAACTCAACCTAACCCAACTCAACCTAACCCAACTCAACCTAACCTAACCCAACTCAACCTAACCTAACCCAACTCAACCCAACCTAACCCAACTCAACCCAACCTAACCTAACCCAACTCAACAAAACCTAATCCAACTCAACAAAACCTAAACCAACTCAACAAAACCTAAC